>JAPXFY010000029.1:49994884-50039884 GCA_030674185.1 Monoplex corrugatus
GTGAATGATCTTCTTGTGTCTGCCTCCATCAAGACTGTTTCATTTGTTTTCTTTGCTGTCCATGGAACTCTCAACATTCTTCTTACAAACCACATCTCGGCTGCCTCAGTCTTGTTCTGGCTTTACGTGTTGACTGTCCACGCCTCACAATCGTACATTATCGGTTCCATATAACACGCTATATTACAAGTCAATAAATATACATAATAACCAGCCCTGTGTAGACATTGATACAACTCATCAGCCCTGTGTAGACATTGATACAACTCACCATCAGCCCTGTGTAGACATTGATACAACTCACACAGCCCTGTGTAGACATTGATACAACTCACATCAGCCCTGTGTAGACATTGATACAACTCACCATCAGCCCTGTGTAGACATTGATACAACTCACCATCAGCCCTGTGTAGACATTGATACAACTCACCAGCCCTGTGTATAGACATTGATACAACTCACCATCAGCCCTGTGTAGACATTGATACAACTCACCATCAGCCTGTGTAGACATTGATACAACTCACCAGCCTGTGTAGACATTGATACAACTCACATCCCCTGTGTAGACATTGATACAACTCACCATCAGTCCTGTGTAGACATTGATACAACTCATCATCAGCCCTGTGTAGACATTGATACAACTCACATCAGCCCTGTGTAGACATTGATACATATCACCATCCCTGTGTGACATTGATACAACTCACCATCAGCCCTGTGTAGACATTGATACAACTCACCTCCCTGTGTAGACATTGATACAACTCACCAGCCCTGTGTAGACATTGATACAACTCACCATCAGCCCTGTGTAGACATTGATACAACTCACCATCAGCCCTGTGTAGACATTGATACAACTCCCTCAGCCTGTGTAGACATTGATACAACTCACCATCAGCCCTGTGTAGACATTGATACAACTCACCATCAGCCCTGTGTAGACATTGATACAACTCACCATCAGCCCTGTGTAGACATTGATACAACTCACCATCAGCCCTGTGTAGACATTGATACAACTCATCATCAGCCCTGTGTAGACATTGATACAACTCACCATCAGCCCTGTGTAGACATTGATACAACTCACCATCAGCCCTGTGTAGACATTGATACAACTCACCATCAGCCCTGTGTAGACATTGATACAACTCACCATCAGCCCTGTGTAGACATTGATACAACTCACCATCAGCCCTGTGTAGACATTGATACAACTCACCAGCCCTGTGTAGACATTGATACAACTCACCATCAGCCCTGTGTAGACATTGATACAACTCACCATCAGCCCTGTGTAGACATTGATACAACTCACCATCAGCCCTGTGTAGACATTGATACAACTCACCATCAGCCTGTGTAGACATTGATACAACTCACCATCAGCCCTGTGTAGACATTGATACAACTCACCATCAGCCCTGTGTAGACATTGATACAACTCACCATCAGCCCTGTGTAGACATTGATACAACTCACCATCAGCCCTGTGTAGACATTGATACAACTCACATCAGCCCTGTGTAGACATTGATACAACTCACCATCAGCCCTGTGTAGACATTGATACAACTCACCATCAGCCCTGTGTAGACATTGATACAACTCACCATCAGCCCTGTGTAGACATTGATACAACTCACCAGCCCTGTGTAGACATTGATACAACTCACCATCAGCCCTGTGTAGACATTGATACAACTCACCATCAGCCCTGTGTAGACATTGATACAACTCATCATCAGCCCTGTGTAGACATTGATACAACTCACCATCAGCCCTGTGTAGACATTGATACAACTCACCATCAGCCCTGTGTAGACATTGATACAACTCACCATCAGCCCTGTGTAGACATTGATACAACTCACCAGCCCTGTGTAGACATTGATACAACTCATCACAGCCCTGTGTAGACATTGATACAACTCACCATCATCCCTTGTAGACATTGATACAACTCACCATCAGCCCTGTGTAGACATTGATACAACTCATCATCAGCCCTGTGTAGACATTGATACAAACTCACCATCAGCCCTGTGTAGACATTGATACAACTCATCATCAGCCCTGTGTAGACATTGATACAACTCATCATCAGCCCTGTGTAGACATTGATACAACTCACTCAGCCCTGTGTAGACATTGATACAACTCACCAGCCCTGTGTAGACATTGATACAACTCATCATCAGCCCTGTGTAGACATTGATACAACTCATCATCAGCCCTGTGTAGACATTGATACAACTCACCATCATCCCTGTGTAGACATTGATACAACTCACATCAGCCCTGTGTAGACATTGATACAACTCATCATCAGCCCTGTGTAGACATTGATACAACTCACCATCAGCCCTGTGTAGACATTGATACAACTCACCATCAGCCCTGTGTAGACATTGATACAACTCACCATCAGCCCTGTGTAGACATTGATACAACTCACCATCAGCCCTGTGTAGACATTGATACAACTCACCATCATCCCTGTGTAGACATTGATACAACTCATCATCAGCCCTGTGTAGACATTGATACAACTCACATCAGCCCTGTGTAGACATTGATACAACTCACCAGCCCTGTGTAGACATTGATACAACTCACCAGCCCTGTGTAGACATTGATACAACTCACATCAGCCCTGTGTAGACATTGATACAACTCACCATCAGCCCTGTGTAGACATTGATACAACTCATCATCAGCCCTGTGTAGACATTGATACAACTCACCATCAGCCCTGTGTAGACATTGATACAACTCACATCAGCCCTGTGTAGACATTGATACAACTCACCATCAGCCCTGTGTAGACATTGATACAACTCACCATCAGCCCTGTGTAGACATTGATACAACTCACCATCAGCCCTGTGTAGACATTGATACAACTCACCCAAACAGCCCTGTGTAGACATTGATACAACTCACATCAGCCCTGTGTAGACATTGATACAACTCACCATCAGCCCTGTGTAGACATTGATACAATCACATCAGCTCTGTGTAGACATTGATACAATCACCATCAGCCCTGTGTAGACATTGATACAACTCACCACCAGCCCTGTGTAGACATTGATACAACTCACCATCAGCCTGTGTAGACATTGATACAACTCACCATCCAGCCCTGTGTAGACATTGATACAACTCACCATCAGCCCTGTGTAGACATTGATACAACTCACCATCAGCCCTGTGTAGACATTGATACAACTCACCATCAGCCCTGTGTAGACATTGATACAACTCATCATCAGCCCTGTGTAGACATTGATACAACTCACCATCAGCCCTGTGTAGACATTGATACAACTCATCAGCCCTGTGTAGACATTGATACAACTCACCATCAGCCCTGTGTAGACATTGATACAACTCACCACACCTGTGTAGAATTGATACAACTCACCATCAGCCCTGTGTAGACATTGATACAACTCACCACACCCTGTGTAGACTTGATACAACTCACCACCAGCCCTGTGTAGACATTGATACAACTCACCACACCTGTGTAGACATTGATACAACTCACCATCGTGTGTAGACATTGATACAACTCACCATCACCCTGTGTAGACATTGATACAACTCACCTCAGCCCTGTTAGACATTGATACAACCACCTCAGCCTGTAACATTGAACAACTCATCATCACCTGTTAGACATTGATAATCAACCATCAGCCCTGTGTAGACATTGATACATCACAGCCCTGTGTAGACATTGATACAACTCACCAGCCCTGTGTAGACATTGATACAACTCACCAGCCCTGTGTAGACTTGATACAACTCACAGCCCTGTGTAACATTATACAACTCACACAGCCCTGGTAGACATTGATACAACTACACCAGCCCTGTGTAGACATTGATACAACTATCAGCCTGTGACATACAACTTATACCTGAACATCACAACCCTAACTGATAACACATCACACCTTGAGACATTGCACTACACCCTTACATTATACAATCAGCCCTGTGACATTGATACAACCACACCCTTTACAATCAACCCTTAGACTTGATACAACTCACCACCCTGGTAGACATTGATACAACTCACCAGCCTTGAGACTAAACAACCCTGTACATTGATAACCCACAGCCCTTTAGAATATACAACACCAGCCCTGTAGACATTGATAAACCACCACACCCTGTGTAGACATTATACAACTCACCACAGCCCTGTGTAGACATTGATACAACTCACCAGCCTGTGTAGACATTGATAAACTCACCATCAGCCTGTGACATTGATACAACTCACCAGCCCTGTGTAGACATTGATACAACTCACCACCCTGTGTAACATTGATAAACTACCATCAGCCTGTGTAGACATTGATAAACTCACCTCAGCCTGTGTGACATTGATACAACTCACCAGCCCTTGTGACATGATACAACTCCAGCCTGTGTAGAATTGATACAATCACCATCAGCCCTGTGTAGACATTGATACAACTACCACCCTTGGACATTGATACAATCACCATCAGCCTGTAGAATTGATACAACTCACCAGCCTGTGTGACATGATACAATCACATGCCCTGTAGACATGATACAACTCACCATCAGCCCTGTTAGACATTGATACAACTCACCACACCTGGTAGACATTGATACAACTCACCACCCTGTAACATTTTACAATCACCAGCCCTGTAACATTGATACAACTCCATCAGCCCTGTGTAGACATTGATACAACCTCAACATCCATCCTGTAGACATTGATACAACCCTCAGCCCTGTTGACATATAACACCACAGCCTGTGAGACATTGATACAACTCCACCGCCCTGTGTAGACTTGTAAACAACACCTCACCCTGTGTAGACATTGATACAACTCACCCCCTGTAATTGATACATCCCCAGCCCTGTAGACATTTACAACTCCATCGCCCTGTGTAGACATTGATAAACCACACCTGTGTACATTGAACCACCACCTAGCTGTAAACATTATACAACTCACCATCACCCTGTGTAGACATTGATACAATCACCATCAGCCCTGTGTAGACATTGATACAACTCACATCAGCCCTGTGTAACATTGAACAACTCACCATCACCTGTGTAGACATTGATACAACTCACCATCAGCCCTGTGTAGACATTGATACAACTCACCATCGCCCTGTGTAGACATTGATACAACTCACCAGCCCTTGTGACATTGATACAACTCACATCGCCCTGTGTAGACATTATCAACTCACCATCAGCCCTGTGTAGACATTGATACAACTCACACAGCCCTGTGTAGACATTGAATACAACTCATCAATCACCCTGTGTAGACATTGATACAACTCACCATCAGCCCTGTGTAACACTTGATACAATCATACAGCCCTGTGTAGACATTGATACAACTCATCAAGCCCTGTGTAGACATTATCAACACACTAGCTGTACACAACAACTCACCCCTGTGTAGACATTGATACAACTCCACAGCCCTGTGTAGACATTGATACAACTCACATCAGCCCTGTGTAACATTGATACAATCACCATCAGCCCTGTGTAGACATTGATACAACTCACCATCAGCCCTGTGTAGACATTGATACAACTCACCATCAGCCCTGTGTAGACATTGATACAACTCACCATCAGCCCTGTGTAGACATTGATACAACTCACCATCAGCCCTGTGTAGACATGAACAATCACCATCAGCCCTGTGTAGACATTGATACAACTCACCACCCTGTGTAGACATTGAACACTCATCACCTGTGTAGACAGACACCCCCGTGTAGAATTGAAACACAAGCTTGTACTGATACAACTCACATCACCCTGTGTAACATTGAAACCACAGCCCTTGTAACATTGATACACTCACAGCCCTGTGTAGACATGACACCACATCACCTGTGACATTGTACCTCACCATCACCGTGTAACATTGATACAACTCACATCCCCTGTTAACTTGATACAACTCCATCAGCCCTGTGTAGACATTGATACAACACACCCGTGACTGTCAACCCCACCCTGTTAGACAGATAATCACCATCAGCCCTGTGTAATTGATACAATCAATCAGCCCGTAGACTATCAACTCACATCAGCCTGTGTACATGTACAACTCACATACCTGTGTACATTATAACTCACACAGCCTGGTAGACATTGATACAATCACATACCTGTTAGACATTGATACAAACACACCGTGTAGACATTGAACAACCCCCTGTGAACATTTACAACACACACTGTGTAGACATTGATACACTCACCACACCTTAGACATGAAACTCACCACAGCCCGAACATGAACATCCACCTGTGTAGATGACAACACACACCTGTAACTGATAAATCACTCAGCCTGTGTAGACATTGATACAACTCACCAGCCTTTACATTGAAACATCACTTGAGACATTGATAACCCAGCCGGAACAACATCACCATCCCTGTGGACATTGATACACTCATCGCCTGTGTACATGAACAACCACACAGCCCGTTAGCTTGTACACTCACTCACCGTGTAACATATACAACCTCAGCCGTTAGACATGATAAACACAGCGTGTAGCATTGTACAACCACTAGCTTTAGCATACAACCACAAGCCTTGTAGCATCAACTCACATCAGCCCGTGGAATGATACACTCACATCCTTTAGCATGAAATATCAGCCTGTAGACTTGACACTCACCACCTGTGACTTGATACAACTCCTCACCGTGAATATACAACTCCACAGCTGGTGCATTTACAACAGCTGGTACTTGAACATCACACACGGTAGAATTGATACACACCCGCCTGTGTAACATTATACAACTCACACCTTTAGCATGATACAACACCTACCTGACATTGTACAACTCACCAGCCTGTGTACATGACACTCACACACCGTAGACATTGTACACTCACACCGGTGATGATAACTCACAGCCTGTACTGAAATCACACAGCCCTGGTAGACATGAACACCCTGTACATTGAACAATCCACAGCCCTGTGAGACTTGATACATCACACGTTAACATGTACACTCACCTCCGGACATGATACAACTCACCAGCCCGTGTGACTGAACACTCACACAGCCCTGTTGACTTGATAACACATCAGCGTTGACATTTACATCACGCCTGACAGACACTCCCAGCCTGTAGACATAACAATCACCAGCCCTTGTAACATGTACATCACACCCTGTACTGTACATCATCACCTGTGGACTGATACATCACACGGTAGAATTGAAACACAGCCGTGTAGATGATAACTCACCCCTGTGTACATATACACACACAGCCCTGTTGATTGATAAATCACCACACCTGTTGATAAACTCACAGCTGTGTAACATGACACCCACCTGGTAACATGATACAACTCACATCAGCCTGTGTAGACATTGATACAACTCACCATCAGCCCTGTGTAGACATTGATACAACTCACATCAGCCTGTGTAGACATTGATACAACTCACCATAGCCCTGTGTAGACATTGATACAATCACATCAGCCCTGTGTAGACATTGATACAACTCACACAGCCCTGTGTAGACATTGATACAACTCCCATCAGCCCTGTGTAGACATTGATACAACTCACCAGCCCTGTGTAGACATTGATACAACTCACCATCAGCCCTGTGTAGACATTGATACAACTCACCATCAGCCTGTGTAGACATTGATACAACTCACACAGCCCTGTGTAGACATTGATACAACTCACATCAGCCTGTGTAGACATTGATACAATCACCATCAGCCTGTGTAGACATTGATACAACTCACCATCAGCCCTGTGTAGACATTGATACAACTCACCATCAGCCCTGTGTAGACATTGATACAACTCACCATCAGCCCTGTGTAGACATTGATACAACTCACATCAGCCCTGTGTAGACATTGATACAACTCACCATCAGCCCTGTGTAGACATTGATACAACCACATCAGCCCTGTGTAGACATTGATACAACTCACCATCAGCCCTGTGTAGACATTGATACAACTCACATCCAGCCCTGTGTAGACATTGATACAACTCACCATCAGCCCTGTGTAGACATTGATACAACTCACCATCAGCCTGTGTAGACATTGATACAACTCACCATCAGCCTGTGTAGACATTGATACAACTCACACAGCCTGTGTAGACATTGATACAATCACCACAGCCCTGTGTAGACATTGATACAACTCACATCAGCCCTGTGTAGACATTGATACAACTCACCATCAGCCCTGTGTAGACATTGATACAACTCACCATCAGCCCTGTGTAGACATTGATACAACTCACCATCAGCCCTGTGTAGACATTGATACAATCACATCAGCCCTGTGTAGACATTGATACAACTCACCATCAGCCTGTGTAGACATTGATACACTCACCATCAGCCCTGTGTAGACATTGATAAACTCACCATCACCCTAAACTCACCATCAGCCCTGTGTAGACATTGATACAACTCATCACCAGCCCTGTGTAGACATTGATACAACTCACCATCAGCCCTGTGTAGACATTGATACAACTCATCACCAGCCCTGTGTAGACATTGATACAACTCACCATCAGCCCTGTGTAGACATTGATACAACTCATCACCAGCCTGTGTAGACATTGATACAACTCACCATCAGCCCTGTGTAGACATTGATACAACTCACCATCAGCCCTGTGTAGACATTGATACAACTCATCACCAGCCCTGTGTAGACATTGATACAACTCACCATCAGCCCTGTGTAGACATTGATACAACTCATCACCAGCCCTGTGTAGACATTGATACAACTCATCATCAGCCCTGTGTAGAAAATTGATACAACTCATCACCAGCCCTGTGTAGACATTGATACAACTCACCATCAGCCCTGTGTAGACATTGATACAACTCATCACCAGCCCTGTGTAGACATTGATACAACTCATCACCAGCCCTGTGTAGACATTGATACAACTCATCATCAGCCCTGTGTAGACATTGATACAACTCACCATCAGCCCTGTGTAGACATTGATAACAACTCACCATCAGCCCTGTGTAGACATTGATACAACTCACCATCAGCCCTGTGTAGACATTGATACAACTCACCATCAGCCCTGTGTAGACATTGATACAACTCATCACCAGCCCTGTGTAGACATTGATACAACTCATCAGCCCTGTGTAGACATTGATACAAACTCATCATCAGCCCTGTGTAGACATTGATACAACTCACCATCAGCCCTGTGTAGACATTGATACAACTCACCATCAGCCCTGTGTAGACATTGATACAACTCATCACCAGCCCTGTGTAGACATTGATACAACTCATCACCAGCCCTGTGTAGACATTGATACAACTCATCATCAGCCCTGTGTAGACATTGATACAACTCATCATCAGCCCTGTGTAGACATTGATACAACTCACCATCAGCCCTGTGTAGACATTGATACAACTCACCATCAGCCCTGTGTAGACATTGATACAACTCACCATCAGCCCTGTGTAGACATTGATACAACTCACCATCAGCCCTGTGTAGACATTGATACAACTCATCACCAGCCCTGTGTAGACATTGATACAACTCACCATCAGCCCTGTGTAGACATTGATACAACTCATCATCAGCCCTGTGTAGACATTGATACAACTCACCATCAGCCCTGTGTAGACATTGATACAACTCACCATCAGCCCTGTGTAGACATTGATACAACTCATCACCAGCCCTGTGTAGACATTGATACAACTCATCACCAGCCCTGTGTAGACATTGATACAACTCATCATCAGCCCTGTGTAGACATTGATACAACTCACCATCAGCCCTGTGTAGACATTGATACAACTCACCATCAGCCCTGTGTAGACATTGATACAACTCACCATCAGCCCTGTGTAGACATTGATACAACTCATCACCAGCCCTGTGTAGACATTGATACAACTCACCATCAGCCCTGTGTAGACATTGATACAACTCATCACCAGCCCTGTGTAGACATTGATACAACTCACCATCAGCCCTGTGTAGACATTGATACAACTCATCACCAGCCCTGTGTAGACATTGATACAAACTCACCATCAGCCCTGTGTAGACATTGATACAACTCACCATCAGCCCTGTGTAGACATTGATACAACTCATCACCAGCCCTGTGTAGACATTGATACAACTCACCATCAGCCCTGTGTAGACATTGATACAACTCATCACCAGCCCTGTGTAGACATTGATACAACTCATCATCAGCCCTGTGTAGACATTGATACAACTCATCACCAGCCCTGTGTAGACATTGATACAACTCGCCATCAGCCCTGTGTAGACATTGATACAACTCATCACCAGCCCTGTGTAGACATTGATACAACTCATCAGCCCTGTGTAGACATTGATACAACTCACCATCAGCCCTGTGTAGACATTGATACAACTCACCATCAGCCTGTGTAGACATTGATACAACTCATCACCAGCCCTGTGTAGACATTGATACAACTCACCATCAGCCCTGTGTAGACATTGATACAACTCATCATCAGCCCTGTGTAGACATTGATACAACTCACCATCAGCCCTGTGTAGACATTGATACAACTCATCAGCCCTGTGTAGACATTGATACAACTCACCATCAGCCCTGTGTAGACATTGATACAACTCACCATCAGCCCTGTGTAGACATTGATACAACTCATCACCAGCCCTGTGTAGACATTGATACAACTCATCACCAGCCCTGTGTAGACATTGATACAACTCACCATCAGCCCTGTGTAGACATTGATACAACTCATCAGCCCTGTGTAGACATTGATACAACTCACCATCAGCCCTGTGTAGACATTGATACAACTCATCAGCCCTGTGTAGACATTGATACAACTCACCATCAGCCCTGTGTAGACATTGATACAACTCACCATCAGCCCTGTGTAGACATTGATACAACTCATCACCAGCCCTGTGTAGACATTGATACAACTCATCACCAGCCCTGTGTAGACATTGATACAACTCATCATCAGCCCTGTGTAGACATTGATACAAACTCATCACCAGCCCTGTGTAGACATTGATACAACTCACCATCAGCCCTGTGTAGACATTGATACAACTCATCACCAGCCCTGTGTAGACATTGATACAACTCATCACCAGCCCTGTGTAGACATTGATACAACTCACCAGCCCTGTGTAGACATTGATACAACTCACCAGCCCTGTGTAGACATTGATACAACTCACCATCAGCCCTGTGTAGACATTGATACAACTCATCACCAGCCCTGTGTAGACATTGATACAACTCATCACCAGCCCTGTGTAGACATTGATACAACTCACCATCAGCCCTGTGTAGACATTGATACAACTCATCACCAGCCCTGTGTAGACATTGATACAACTCATCACCAGCCCTGTGTAGACATTGATACAACTCATCACCAGCCCTGTGTAGACATTGATACAACTCACCATCAGCCCTGTGTAGACATTGATACAACTCACCATCAGCCCTGTGTAGACATTGATACAACTCATCACCAGCCCTGTGTAGACATTGATACAACTCACCATCAGCCTGTGTAGACATTGATACAACTCACCATCAGCCCTGTGTAGACATTGATACAACTCACCATCAGCCCTGTGTAGACATTGATACAACTCACCAGCCCTGTGTAGACATTGATACAACTCATCACCAGCCCTGTGTAGACATTGATACAACTCATCACCAGCCCTGTGTAGACATTGATACAACTCACCATCAGCCCTGTGTAGACATTGATACAACTCACCATCAGCCCTGTGTAGACATTGATACAACTCACCAGCCCTGTGTAGACATTGATACAACTCACCAGCCCTGTGTAGACATTGATACAACTCATCACCAGCCCTGTGTAGACATTGATACAACTCACCAGCCCTGTGTAGACATTGATACAACTCACCATCAGCCCTGTGTAGACATTGATACAACTCATCACCAGCCCTGTGAACAGTCAATCTAAAAGAGGGACAATTGAGATTTTAATCTATAATGCTACCAATTTTGAAGAACAAGGTCTCCCAACAGTGTAAAAATCGCTACTCACAGTTCCGTAGCTTTCGATGGCGTTCTCGCCATCTTCGTCAGCGCTCTAATGCTGTCTGCGTGAATCTCTACTCAGATCTCGCGAACATGAGATTTTAATCGTATAAAGTGTCCTAGCCGTATAAAGTGTCCTAGCCGTATAAAGTGTCCTAGCCGTATAAAGTGTCCTAGCTGTATAAAGTGTCCTAGCCTTTTCAATCGTGTAAAATGTCCTAGCCTTTTCAATCATATAAAGTGTCCTAGCCTTTTCAGTCATGTAAAGTGTCCTAGCCTTTTCAATCGTATAAAGTGTCCTAGCCTTTTCAGTCGTGTAAAGTGTCCTAGCCTTTTCAATCGTATAAAGTGTCCTAGCCTTTTCAATTGTATAAAATGTCCTAGCCTTTTCAGTCATAATAAGTGTCCTAGCCTTTTCAATCGTATAAAGTGTCCTAGCCTTTTCAATCGTATAAAGTGTCCTAGCCTTTTCAGTCATATAAAGTGTCCTAGCCTTTTCAATCGTATAAAGTGTCCTAGCCTTTTCAATCGTATAAATTGTCCTAGCCTTTTCATTCATATAAAGTGTCCTAGCCTTTTCAATCGTATAAAGTGACCTAGCCTTTTCAGTCGTATAAAGTGTTCTAGCCTTTTGAAGCGTATAAAGTGTCCTAACCTTTTCAATCGTATAAAGTGTCCTAGCCTTTTCAATCATATAAAGTGTTCTAGTCTTTTGAAGCGTATAATGTGTCCTAGCCTTTTCAGTTGTATAAAGTGTCCTAGCCTTTTGAAGCGTATAATGTGTCCTAGCCTTTTCGGTCGTATAAAAGTGTCCTAGCCTTTTCAATCATATAAAGTGTTCTAGCCTTTTGAAGTGTATAAAGTGTCCTAGCCTTTTCAATCGTATAAAGTGTCCTAGC
This sequence comes from Monoplex corrugatus, assembly GCA_030674185.1. Lineage (NCBI taxonomy): Eukaryota > Metazoa > Mollusca > Gastropoda > Littorinimorpha > Ranellidae > Monoplex > Monoplex corrugatus. The sequence continues at coordinate 50,007,967 of JAPXFY010000029.1, forward strand.
CTTTTGAAGTGTATAATGTGTCCTAGCCTTTTCGGTCGTATAAAGTGTCCTAGCCTTTTCAATCATATAAAGTGTTCTAGCCTTTTGAAGCGTATAAAGTGTCCTAGCCTTTTCAATCATATAAAGTGTCCTTGCCTTTTCAGTCGTGTAAAGTGTCCTAGCCTTTTCAATCGTATAAAGTGTCCTAGCCTTTTCAGTCGTGTAAAGTGTCCTAGCCTTTTCAATCGTATAAAGTGTCCTAGCCTTTTCAATCGTATAAATGTCCTAGCCTTTCAGTCATAAAAGTGTCCTAGCCTTTTCAATCGTATAAAGTGTCCTAGCCTTTTCAATCGTTAAAGTGTCCTAGCCTTTTCAGTCATATAAAGTGTCCTAGCCTTTTCAATCGTATAAAGTGTCCTAGCCTTTTCAATCGTATAAATTGTCCTAGCCTTTTCATTCATATAAAGTGTCCTAGCCTTTTCAATCGTATAAAGTGACCTAGCCTTTTCAATCGTATAAAGTGTTCTAGCCTTTTGAAGCGTATAAAGTGTCCTAACCTTTTCAATCGTATAAAGTGTCCTAGCCTTTTCAATCATATAAAGTGTTCTAGTCTTTTGAAGCGTATAATGTGTCCTAGCCTTTTCAATTGTATAAAGTGTCCTAGCCTTTTGAAGCGTATAATGTGTCCTAGCCTTTTCGGTCGTATAAAGTGTCCTAGCCTTTTCAATCATATAAAGTGTTCTAGCCTTTTGAAGTGTATAAAGTGTCCTAGCCTTTTCAATCGTATAAAGTGTCCTAGCCTTTTGAAGTGTATAATGTGTCCTAGCCTTTTCAATCTTATAAAGTGTCCTAGCCTTTTCAATCGTATAAGTGTCCTAGCCTTTTCAATCGTATGAAGTGTCCTAGCCTTGGGTAAATGCCCTGTGTGCCTGAGGAAGGTTGTGGGGTCAGAGGTCAGGAGACATATACTGCAAACAGCAAAGCTGTATCTGTTATGAATGTTCTACACATGATGTTCAGTAGACACTACACCTGTGAAGCTGACCACATATCTCCTCTCCTGGCACAACTTCACTGGCTCCCTGTATCAAAGCGCATACAGTACAAACTAGACACCATGTGCTACAAAAGCCTCAATAACGCAGCCCCCGATTACCTGTCAAGCCTACTTGAGATCTATCTTCCCTCACGTACCCTCCGCTCTGCCTCCGATCCTCTGACTTTTCGCTTTCCACGCACTAAGCTCAATACCTATGGTCCACGAGCCTTCTCTGTTTCTGGTCCACTTTCCTGGAACAAAACTTCCTCTCTCTGTCCGTCAGCAACCTACTTTTGTCTCCTTCAAGTCCGCTCTCAAAACTCACCTTTTCTCCTCTGCATAAAATCCTGACCTCACTCAATCCCCTCTGCAGCCTGTCTCCACGCGGAGGGGAATCACATTGTAATATATAATTGTATATAATATGTTCTCTATAATTTTTCATTGCTTTTATTCTTTCTCCCTATTTATAGCCGTGTGCGTGTGCGTGTGTGTGTGTGTGTGTGTGTGTGTGTGCGTGCGTGCTGCGTTGCGTGTGTGTGCGTGCGTGCGTGTGTGTCTGTTTTAGCGCTTAGATTTGATTTTATCAAGATTTTGCGCTATACAAATAAAATATTGTATATTGTACTACACCTGTGGAAACAAGACAGGTGACCACTTGAACATGAGAATTGTAGTGATGGTGATGTGGACTGGTATGAAATGGTAATGACTTTTGTACTGTGTCCTGATGGTAGTCTCTATATAGAGTGCTAGTAGGGTTGAAACAGTTTGTGGATGATTGTGTTATCATGTGGGGGGTATGGTTTATGTGAATTCATTTGTGTTTATGTGCATGCATAGTTGAGTGGGTGTGCACACACAGAAACACACTCACTCACTCACTCACTCACTCACTCACTCACTCACTCACTCGCTCGCTCGCTCGCTCGCTCACAAACACACACACACACATATGTGGACATGCATTTGTTTGTGTGTTGATACAAGCATTTATTGTTGTCATGGTCACGTGATTTCTGTTTCTTTTTCAGGAGACGAGGAGAAAAGCAGCAAAGGCAATGATGACGATTCTAGTAAACACACAGAATTATAACACACACACATAGAGGGATGTCATTTATATTTGGTTTTGAATTTTCTGTTATTCTTTACGCTTTAGTTAGTTTTTAGGGGTGGGAGAGGGATTGCGTCATTTTTGGGTTGAGGTGAGACAGAGATTGGGGGATTGAGAGGGGAGGAGGGTGGATAGTGATGGTGGTGATGATTTGAGTTCATCCTACAAAGTCTTTCTCTGCTTTAAGACAGTGGTTGTTGTTGTTGTTGTTGTTGTTGGTGGTGATATTGATCTTAAGTTGTACGTTTGGTGACGGCGTCTGGTGGTTTCTGTGCTGAGCTGTTTGTGTGTGAGAGTGTGGAGGGTAGGGATGGTGGGGAGTAGGCATGATGTATTTCACATTTTGGAAGACGCTAAATATTTTTGTGTCTGTAGTGTACTGTTTGTGTGTGTGTGTGTGTGTGTGTGTGTGTGTGTGTGTGTGTGTGTGTGTGTGTGTGTGTGTGTTTACATATCTGTGTATACATGTGTATGTGAAAGACAGAGTGTGTATGCATATGTGTGAGTGAGATACTGTATGTTTGTGTATGTTTGCATACATATTATGTGTGTGCACGTATTTATGTGTGTGTGTGTTCACATATTTTTGAATGTATGTAAGTAAGAATATGTGTGTGTGTACATGTGTGTTCGCGTTTTTGTGCTTGCATATTCACATATCTGTTTACGTATGTAAGTAAGAATAGTGTGCTTGTGCATGTGGTGTGTATGTGTGTGTGTGCGCGTGCATGTGTGTGTGTGCAGATGCAGACTTAAATAGTCACATATGCACATGTGCCATGCTATGATCACAAAAACTTTATGAACACCGTTATAGTGTACAAGTACCGTAAAGTTCGGACTATAAGCCGCAACTTTTCCCCCAGCTTTAACCGCTGCGGCTTCAAAAATTATACGGCTTATTTGCGGATTTTCCTGCTCCCAGGAGCGTCACATTCTCGTCTATTCTTAGCTTCTCTTTAACTCACCAAAATCGTGTTTACCGTTCATGAATTTTTCGGTGAGCTCCATGTTAAAGTGTTAACTGTTCACGTTAAAGTGTTAACTGTTAACTGTTCACATTTTAAAATCAAATCCACTCACATCGACGCATTCAGATCGGTATTCAGATCTGCTCTGCTCAAACGTACACCCTCATCATGTCGAAAACGCCACGTAATGCCTACGAAGCAGTCTTCAAGTTGAAGGCGATCGACCTGGCCATTGAAAAAGTGCGGTTTATAAACCAGTGCAGCTTATAAACCAGTGCGGCTTATGTGTGAATATGGTTCAGATTTTTCTATAATTTAGTGGGTGCGCCTTATATACCGGTGCTCCCAATAGCTCGAATATTACGGTACATGTAGTGTTGAATCGGGTCCGTGCAGGATAATCACAGCAGTCCTTTCTCCTGTGGTAATACTCATAGTCATGATGTAACCACTTACTACACTGCATCTTTTTCCATACAGACGTTGGTGGATTAGTCAGCGGTGCCTTCAGAAAGAAAACTTTTCTGTTTGAAACCAAACAGTTTTGAATAAAACAAGTGTGAACTCAACCTACCTCATCCTGTCTCACTGCCTAATTGAATCTGTATAATTACTATACACACAAACACACCTAATGATTGTGATGATATTACAGTAATAATTGTGTTAATAATGATGATGATGATAACAGTAGTAATGATCTGGATACAGCCAGGCCCACTTAGAACGTCAGGAGTTAAGGGCTGAAACACTTGCTTGACCACTTTCTGCTGTCCGGTTCTCTCCACAGTTTCATATTACTGATGATAATAACAGTATTGATAGTGATGATGATGATAAGAGCAATTATATTAACAAATAATAATAATGATAACAGTAATAATAATGATAATGATGGTAATAATAATAATAGTAATGATAATAATAGTGATGACCATTATCAGGCTGGGTAACTCTCAGCGGATCCACTAATTTCAGCAGATGAACTCATAGTTTCAGAGGGGGGAAAAAAATTTTCAGAGGAAATATTACTGAATTATTGTATTTGCCATCAGGAAATATATCCATAATGCCTCAAAATTACAGAAATTCTTCAGCTTTGCCCCCAGACCCCCCAGCAGGGATGTTGCCCCTGGACCCCGGCCAATTTTCAGAGGAAACTATCTTCTTCTCTTACCCAGCCTGCATCATGTATGTTGCCTCGTCTCAGAAGAGCTCTAAACACTTCAGCAAACAAAGGTGGAACATATAAAACAATAATACTGATAATGATGATATATGGAATTAAAGGATTACCAGCCAGGAGAGTATTACAAAAGGAAAAAGGAAAGGCATATACAGCATTCTGGTTGATCATACTCAAGGCTGATCACACTCAAGGCTGATCACACTCAAAAAACAAAGTAGTGAAGCATATACAGCATTCTGGTTGATCACACTCAAAGTAGTGAAGCATATACAGCATTCTGGCTGATCACACTCAAAAATCAAAGTAGTAAAGTATGGTAATATCCAAGCCAATATATATAGTAATAGTCTATGTAATAAATGATAATATTATGACAAAGTAGTAAAGTATGGTAATATCCAAGCCGATATATATAGTAATAGTCTATGTAATAAATGATAATATTATGACAAAGTAGTAAAGTATGGTAATATCCAAGCCAATATATATAGTAATAGTCTATGTAACGGAGGAAACTGAAATATGTTGGACACGCAATCCGTAATGAGAGAACAGACTTGATGTCCACTGTCCTCCAAGGTAAAGTGGAAGGAAAGAGAAACAGAGGACGGCCACCTGCATCACTTGCTAGAAACATCACAAACATCAGTGGCAAGAAACTCCAGGAGGTGGTCAGACTTAGCCAAGATCGAGAGTGCTGGAGGCAACTTGTGAGGACATCATGTGCAGCGGCCAACACTGTTCCCGGTGACGCCGACAGGTGAGACAGGTGAGAGTCTATGTAATAAATGATAATATGACAAAGTAGTAAAGTATGGTAATATCCAAGCCAATATATATAGTAATAGTCTATGTAATAAATGATAATATTATGACAAAATAGTAAAGTATGGTAATATCCAAGCCAATATATATAGTAATAGTCTATGTAATAAATGATAATATTATGACAAAGTAGTAAAGTATGGTAATATCCAAGCCAATATATATAGTAATAGTCTATGTAATAAATGATAATATTATGACAAAATAGTAAAGTATGGTAATATCCAAGCCAATATATATAGTAATAGTCTATGTAATAAATGATAATATTATGACAAAGTAGTAAAGTATGGTAATATCCAAGCTGATATATATAGTAATAGTCTATGTAATAAATGATAATATTATGACAAAGTAGTAAGAAACTGGGGGGAGAGCCGGACAGCAGAAGGCCCTCAGAGGAGAAACCTCTGTCAGCAAGTGTTTCGGCCCTTATCTCCTGACACTCTTAACTTTTTCACATCATAACGCTAGCGTTCTCGCGGAAAACCGCAGGCGCCGGAACGCTAGGAGTATAGCGTTCAGCAAGCTCGCCGCTGACAACGTAACGCTAGGATTCTAGCGTCTTGCGTTAGAAAATTCCTACATGAAGCCAGTTACAGTCTAAGTTAAACAACCTCTATTATGGTATCAAGTAACCGTTTCTAAATACTGTGAGAGTGATTTCCCGAGTAAATAGTCTATTTGAAGAATTTTTCGGGCGCAAGAACGTCACCCGAACCGCGTGCTTCATTGAAACAAAGGCAAAATGGAGCGCCCTGCGAATGCGCGATGTCACTGTTCACTCAGGATTGTGGACTATTTGTGTGTGTGTGTACTTTTCTGAGCTTCTGATCAGATGATACAAGTCATGGAGAATTGGTGGTTTTCTTTTTTCTGTTTTGTTTACATCTGCTGAATGGATGAAATGCTTGTCTGAAATGCTCCTCAACCATCATATTTCATTGCACAAATAACCTCAAAGCATGTCTGAACAAACCTTATACTGTAGATATCCTAAAAGAGGATTAAATTACCTTTCTAACCATACCCTACATGTTGATGTTAGTCATTTGGGGCGCCTGTGAAAATCAATTCAAAGTGGCCTAAAAATGCACGTCCAGGGAAAGTAGTCAGTGGCAGCTGGCACGTCTGCAGGGAAGTAGGTCAAATAGCCAGCTGACGATGCCAAAGTGTTAAGGGGGCCGGGCCACATCCAGGTGATGACTCCTGACACTGTAAGGGGGCCGGGCCACATCCAGGTGATGACTCCTGACACTGTAAGGGGGCCGGGCCACATCCAGGTGATGACTCCTGACACTGTAAGGGGGCCGGGCCACATCCAGGTCATGACTCCTGACACTGTAAGGGGGCCGGGCCACATCCAGGTGATAACTCCTGACACTGTAAGGGGGCCGGGCCACATCCAGGTGATGACTCCTGACACTGTAAGGGGGCCGGGCCACATCCAGGTGATGACTCCTGACACTGTAAGGGGACCGGGCCACATCCAGGTGATGACTCCTGACACTGTAAGGGGACCGGGCCACATCCAGGTGATGACTCCTGACACTGTAAGGGGGCCAGGCCACATCCAGGTGATGACTCCTGACACTAAGGGGGCCGGGCCACATCCAGGTGATGACTCCTGACACTGTAAGGGGGCCAGGCCACATCCAGGTGATGACTCCTGACACTAAGGGGGCCAGGCCACATCCAGGTGATGACTCCTGACACTGTAAGGGGGCCGGGCCACATCCAGGTGATGACTCCTGACACTGTAAGGGGGCCGGGCCACATCCAGGTCATGACTCCTGACACTGTAAGGGGGCCAGGCCACATCCAGGTGATGACTCCTGACACTGTAAGGGGGCCAGGCCACATCCAGGTGATGACTCCTGACACTGTAAGGAGGCCGGGCCACATCCAGGTGATGACTCCTGACACTGTAAGGGGTCCAGGCCACAACCAGGTCATAACTTCTGACACTGTAAGGAGGCCAGGCCACATCCAGGTGATGACTCCTGACACTGTAAGGAGGCCGGGCCACATCCAGGTGATGACTCCTGACACTGTAAGGGGTCCGGGCCACAACCAGGTCATAACTTCTGACACTGTAAGGGGGCCGGGCCACATCCAGGTGATAACTCCTGACACTAAGGGGGCCGGGCCACATCCAGGTCATGACTCCTGACACTGTAAGGGGGCCGGGCCACAACCAGGTCATAACTTCTGACACTGTAAGGGGGCCGGGCCACATCCAGGTGATGACTCCTGACACTAAGGGGGCCGGGCCACATCCAGGTCATGACTCCTGACACTGTAAGGGGGCCGGGCCACATCCAGGTCATGACTCCTGGTTGTCTGTCTGCTGTCGCCACTGTTTTTAAAGTAGAAATTTGTCTTCCTCCTGGAATCAAACCCATGCATCCTAGTTGGTCAGGTGTGTAAAGGCAAAAGTCACCCGTGTGACAGAAGTCTTAACCACTTGGCTGTTGGTCACCAGCAACATGTGGGGCAGTTTTAAGTCTGATGACGTTCACTTTTGTGCCTCCTGATCCAGATCCAGCTGGAACCTTTTTCTGCTGCTTCTGCCATTGCCTTTAGGGCTCTGGTCCTCTCTGTCCCTGAAAATGAGAGCTGTTTCATGAGATTATATGCTGATGTACCTGTCAACCCCCTTGCCCAACCTCTGTAACAAGGACTTTGGCTTGAAAGTCAGCTGTCTTCAGGTTGATGGTTAGACTGGCATACTTTTCTGTCTTGTAGACATGGGTTTCCTCCCTTCTACGTCATCATGTTGTTATGTTACTTACATTAGCGCATACAATATTGATAATGTACAAATTAACAACAGTTGATGCCGCTCTTGTGGGTATTCTCAAACGGTAACCAGACAATCATGTAAATATAGGGAGGTGCAAAAGTAGGTATACAGTAAGTATCACATCATTATTATAATGCTTAATTCCGCTCTCGATTAGAGGAGTGTGTGAATACCGACGGCAAGCAGTTTGAGTATCTGAGGGATTAAGGCTGTGCTTGTTATTACATGTATATGCAATATTCATTTGTTTGTATAGTAAATGCAATGAGTATTGTATGTGTTTTCTTTTTTCATAACTGTATACCTACTTTTGCACCCCCCTGTATATTTCCTGTCATCAGCATTGTCGTTCATTGTAACACACTGGTGGTTGAATGGTTACAGTAGATGTCTAGGGTTGGAGGGATGGTCTGGGTGATAGTCTTTTATAGGGCACAGTATATTTGTGTGTAGCGTGCGTTTGTGCATGGAAAAGAACCCATGACAACGGAGGAGTTGCAAAATTGTTTTGAAAAAACAATAAATTTTGATGGAAGTTATCAGAAACATTCATAAAATCAGGATGGATTGAAGTAGATGTAGGCCTACATGGTGGTGTGTGGAGCTGTTTTGTTTGATGACAAGTATGTGTGTATGTATGTGTGTGTGTATATGTGTGTGTGGTGTGTGTATGTGTGTGTGGTGTGTATGTGTGTATGGTGTGTATGTGTGTGTGTGTGTATGTGTGTGTGTGTGTGTGTGTGTGTGTGCGTTAACCAAAACAACTGTGACCGCCCAGCATTCAAACGAACAAGAACCAGAAAAACAAAAAAGACTCAGAACGTGTATTTAACTCTCACAACGTGTATTTAACATTTAGAACGTGTAGGCCTATTTAACACAACCAGACAAGACAGGCGCAAGTTTTTTGGCCAACTGGCCTTTGTGGTCAAATTGTATACAATATATTATACATCACATAATAAGAAACAAACGTCAAACAACAAATACAAAAACTAGGAGGAAAAGTGCCAAACTTCCCTGCCACTTTATCTGTAGGACAATGTGTGTGTGTGTACACCTATATGCGTGTGCCTGTGTGGTAACTTTGCACACCTAATTACAGAAGGGCACACGAGAAGACAAGCCTTGAATTGTCTCGTCCTGTCCACCAGCTTCCATCTTGATCCCTGCTGCTGGATAGGGTCAGGGAGTCCAAGGGCTGGTTTTTGACATAGATATGGTGTGATACCATTGCCATATTGCAATGTCTCTGCCAGCTACTGGATAGGGTCAGGGAGTCCAAGGGCTGGTTTTTGACATAGATATGGTGTGATACCATTGCCATATTGCAATGTCTCTGCCAGCTACTGGATAGGGTCAGGGAGTCCAAGGGCTGGTTTTTGACATAGATATCATGGTGTGATACCATTGCCATATTGCACTGTCTCTGCCAGCTACTGGATAGGGTCAGGGAGTCCAAGGGTTGGTTGTTGACATAGATATGGTGTGATACCATTGCCATATTGCAATGTCTCTGCCAGCTACTGGATAGGGTCAGGGAGTCCAAGGGTTGGTTGTTGACATAAATATTGTGTGATATTGCCAAATTGCAATGTCTCTGCCAGCTGCTGGATAGGGACAGGGAGTCCATGGGTGCATTATTAACATAGCTTTTGCATTGTGATATCATTGCTACATAGCAGTTTGTCTGCCAGCTGGTGGATAGGGGGAGTCCAAGGGTGGATTGTTGACTATGGAGTGTGGTCAGCTCACCTAACAGCTTGAGTTCTGTGTGCTCCACGAGTCAATATGTATCATGCGCCGTGAGCCCACATGAGAGTGGAGAATAGAGCTGTACAAGGATGATTTACACGTTATCGTTTTCTAATATTGTTGCTAAATTACAGTTTTTGTGAAAGATGGTGGATAGAGCGAGGACGTGAAGCTGGTTGATAGGGTGAGGGAGTTTTAGGATTGATTGGTGATAAGGTGATCACTGTGTGATAGTGGTGATAAATTGTGGTTTGTGTGCCGGCGATGGAAGCGTGTGAAGAGTTTAATAAAATCAAATATTGTTCGCTGTGGCTGTGTTTGATGTGGTGTTTACTGTGGTATGTGAGCAGTTCTGACAATACAACATTGATATTACACTTTGGTGTGTGGTCTAGTGTGCTTCTGTACATGTGTGTGTGAATGAGTGTGTGTGTGTGTGTGAGTGAGTGTGTGTGTGTTTTCTCTATGTGGTGTGTGTGTGTGTTTTCTCTATGTGTGTGTGTGTGTTTTTCTCTATGTGTGTGTGTGTGTTTTCTCTATGTGTGTGTGTGTGTTTTTTTTTTCTCTATGTGTGTGTGTGTGTGTTTTCTCTATGTGTGTGTGTGTGTGTTTTCTCTATGTGTGTGTGTTTTTTTTTCTCTATGTGTGTGTGTGTGTTTTCTCTAGTGTGTGTGTGTGTGTGTGTTTTTCTCTATGTGTGTGTGTGTGTGTTTTCTCTATGTGTGTGTGTGTTTTCTCTATGTGTGTGTGTGTGTGTTTTCTCTATGTGTGTGTGTGTGTTTTCTCTATGTGTGTGTTGTTTTCTTGTGTGTTGTTGTTTTCTCTATGTGTGTGTGGTGTTGTGTTTTTTCTATGTGTGTGTGTGTGTGTTTTTCTCTATGTTGTTGTGTGTGTGTGTGTTTCTCTATGTGTGTGTGTGTTTTCTCTATGTGTGTGTGTTTCTTATGTGTGTGTGTGTGTTTTCTCTATGTGTGTGTGTGTGTGTTTTCTCTATGTTGGTGTGGTGTGTGTTTTCTCTATGTGTGTGTGTGTGTTTTTTCTCTATGTGTGTGTGGTGTTGTGTTTTCTCTATGTGTGTGTGTGTGTGTTTTCTCTATGGTGTGTGTGTGTGTTTTCTCTATGTGTGTGTGTGTGTTTTCTCTCTATGTGTGTGTGTGTGTGTTTTCTCTATGTGTGTGTGTGTGTGTTTTCTCTATGTGTGTGTGTGTGTTTTTCTCTATGTGTGTGTGTGTGTTTTCTCTATGTGTGTGTGTGTGTTTTTCTCTATGTGTGTGTGTGTGTGTTTTCTCTATGTGTGTGTGTGTGTGTGTTTTTCTCTATGTGTGTGTGTGTGTGTTTTCTCTATGTGTGTGTGTGTGTGTTTTCTCTATGTGTGTGTGTGTGTGTTTTCTCTATGTGTGTGTGTGTGTGTTTTCTCTATGTGTGTGTGTGTGTGTTTTTCTCTATGTGTGTGTGTGTGTGTTTTCTCTATGTGTGTGTGTGTTTTCTCTATGTGTGTGTGTGTGTGTTTTCTCTATGTGGTGTGTGTTTTCTCTATGTGTGTGTGTGTGTGTTTCTCTATGTGTGTGTGTGTTTTTCTCTATGTGTGTGTGTGTGTTTTCTCTATGTGTGTGTGTGTGTTTTCTCTATGTGTGTGTGTGTGTTTTCTCTATGTGTGTGTGTGTTTTCTCTATGTGTGTGTGTGTTTTCTCATTGTGTGTGTTTGTGTGTGTGTTTTTCTATGTGTGTGTGTGTTTTCTCTAGTGTGTGTGTGTGTTTTCTCTATGTGTGTGTGTGTGTTTTCTATGTGTGTTGTGTGTTTTCTCTATGTGGTGTGTGTCATGTGTGTTTTTTCTCTAGTGTGTGTGTGTGTTTTCTCTATGTGTGTGGTTTTTCTCTAGTTGTGTTGGTTTGTGTTTTCTCTATGTGTGTGTGTTGTTTTCTCTAGTGTTGTGTGTTTTCTCTATGTGTGTGGTGTTTTCTCTATGTGTGTGTGTGTGTTTTCTCTATGTGTGTGTGTGTGTTTTCTCTATGTGTGTGTGTGTTTTTGGGGTTTTCTTTGGTGTGTGTTTTTCTCTATGTGTGTGTGTGTTTTCTCTATGTGTGTGTGTTGTTTTCTCTATGTGTGTGTGTGTGTTTTCTCATTGTGGTGGTGTTTTTCTCTATGTGTGTGGTGTGTTTTCTCTATGTGTGTTGTGTGTGTTTTCTCTATGTGTGTGTGTGTTTTCTCTATGTGTGTGTGTGTGTTTTCTCTATGTGTTGTGTGTTTTCTATGTGTGTGTGTGTTTCTCTATTTGTTGTGTTTCTTGTGTTGTTTTTCTCTATGTGTTTCTGTGTGTGTTTTCTCTATTGTGTGTGTGTTTTCTTGTGTGTGTGTGTTTCTCTTTGTGTGTCTTGTGTGTGTGTTTTTCTTTGTGTGTGTGTGTTTCTTATGTGTGTTGTGTTTTCTCTATGGTGTGTGTTTTTTTTCTTTGTGTTGTGGGTGTTTTCTATGTGTGTGTGTGTTTTTCCTATGTGTGTGTGTGTTATGTGTGTGTGTGTGTGTTTTCTCTATGTGTGTGTGTGTTTTCTCTATGTGTGTGTGTGTTTTCTCTATGTGTGTGTGTGTGTTTTCTCTATGTGTGTGTGTGTTTTCTCTATGTGTGTGTGTGTTTTTTTCTCTATGTGTGTGTGTGTGTGTGTTTTCTCTATGTGTGTGTGTGTGTTTTCTCTATGGTGTATGTGTGTGTTTTCTCTATGTGTGTGTGTGGTTTTCTCTATGTGTGTGTGTGTGTGTTTTCTCTATGTGTGTGTGTGTTTTTCTCTATGTGTGTGTGTGTGTGTTTTCTCTATGTGTGTGTGTGTGTGTTTTCTCTATGTGTGTGTGTGTGTTTTCTCTATGTGTGTGTGTGTGTGTGTGTTTTCTCTATGTGTGTGTGTGTGTGTTTTCTCTATGTGTGTGTGTGTGTGTTTTCTCTATGTGTGTGTGTGTTTTCTCTATGTGTGTGTGTGTGTTTTCTCTATGTGTGTGTGTGTGTGTTTTCTCTATGTGTGTGTGTGTGGTTTTCTCTATGTGTGTGTGTGTGTTTTTCTCTATGTTGTGTGTGTGTGTTTTCTCTATGTGTGTGTGGTGTGTTTTCTCTATGTGTGTGTGTGTGTTTTCTCTATGTGTGTGTGTGTGTGTTTTCTCTATGTGTGTGTGTGTTTTCTCTATGTGTGTGTGTGTGTTTTCTCTATGTGTGTGTGTGTTTTCTCTATGTGTGTGTGTGTGTGTTTTCTCTATGTGTGTGTGTGTGTGTTTTCTCTATGGTGTGTGTGTGTGTTTTCTCTATGTGTGTGTGTGTGTTTTCTCTATGTGTGTGTGTGTGTTTTCTCTATGTGTGTGTGTGTGTTTTCTCTATGTGTGTGTGTGTTTTCTCTATGTGTGTGTGTGTGTTTTCTCTATGTGTGTGTGTGTTTTCTCTATGTGTGTGTTTTCTCTATGTGTGTGGTTGTTTTCTCTATGTGTTGTGTTTTCTTATGTGTGTGTTTTCTCTATTTGTGTGTGTGTTTTCTCTATGTGTGTGTGTGTTGTTTTCTCTATGTGTGTGTTTCTCTATGTGTGTGTGTGTGTGTTTTCTCTATTGTGTGTGTGTTTTCTCTATGTGTGTGTGTGTGTGTTTTCTCTATGTGTGTGTGTGTGTTTTCTCTATGTGTGTGTGTTTTCTCTATGTGTGTGTGTGTGTGTGTTTTCTCTATGTTGTGTGTGTGTTTCTCTATGTGTGTGTGTGTGTGTTTTCTCTATGTGTGTGTGTGTTTTCTCTATGTGTGTGTGTTCTCTGGTGTGTGTGTTTTCTCTATGTGTGTGTGTGTGTGTTTTCTCTATGTTGTTGGTTCTTGTGTGTGTGTGTTTTTCTCTATGTGTGTGTGTGTTTCTCTATGTGTGTGGTGTTTTCTCTATGTGTGTGTGTGTGTTTTCTCTGGTGTGTGTGTTTTCTCTATGGTGTGTTTCTTAGTGTGTGTGTGTGTTTTCTCTATGTGTGTGGTTTTTTGTGTGTGTGTTTTCTCTATGTGTGTGTGGTGTGTGTGTTTTCTCTATAGTGTGTGTGTGTGTTTCTCTATGTGTGTGTGTTTTCTCTATGTGTGTGTGTGTGTGTTTTCTCTATTGTGGTGTGTGTGTGTGTTTTTCTCTATGTGTGTGTGTGTGTGTTTTCTCTATGTGTGTGTGTGTGTTTTCTCTATGTGTGTTGTGTTTCGTGTGTGTTTCTCTATGTGTGTGTGTGTGTTTTCTCTATGTGTGTGTGTGTGTTTTCTCTATGTGTGTGTGTGTGTGTGTTTTTCTCTATGTGTGTGTGTGTGTGTTTTCTCTATGTGTGTGTGTGTGTTTTCTCTATGTGTGTGTGTGTTTTCTCTATGTGTGTGTGTGTGTGTGTTTTCTCTATGTGTGTGTGTGTGTGTTTTCTCTATGTGTGTGTTGTGTTTTCTCTATGTGTGTGTGTGTGTTTTTCTCTATTGTGTGTGTGTTTCTATGTGTGTGTGTTTTTCTCTATGTGTGTGTGTGTGTTTTCTCTATGTGTGTGTGTTTTTTTGTGTGTGTGTTTTCTCTATGTGTGTGTGTGGTGTTTTCTCTATGTGTGTGTGTGTGTTTTCTCTATGTGTGTGTGTGTGTTTTCTCTATGTTGTGGTGTGTCGTGTTTTCTCTATGTGTGTGTGTGTGTGTTTTCTCTATGTGTGTGTGTGTGTGTTTTCTCTATGTGTGTGTGTGTTTTCTCTATGTGTGGTGTGTGTTTTCTCTATGTATGTTGTGTGTGTTTTCTCTATGTGTGTGTGTGTTTTCTCTATGTGTGTGTGTTTTCTCTATGTGTTGTGTTTTTCTCTATGTGTGTGTGTGTTTTCTCTATGTGTGTGTGTGTGTGTTTTCTCTATGTGTGGTGTGTGTTTTCTCTATGTGTGTGTGTGTGTTTTCTCTATGTGTGTGTGTTTTCTCTATGTGTGTGTGTGTGTTTTCTCTATGTGTGTGTGTGTTTTCTCTATGTGTGTGTGTGTGTTTTCTCTATGTGTGTGTGTGTTTTCTCTATGTGTGTGTGTGTTTTCTCTATGTGTGTGTGTGTTTTCTCTATGTGTGTGTGTGTGTTTTCTCTATGTGTGTGTGTGTGTTTTTCTCTATGTGTGTGTGTGTGTTTTCTCTATGTGTGTGGTGTGTGTTTTCTCTATGTGTGTGTGTGTGTTTTCTCTATGTGTGTGTGTGTGTTTTCTCTATGTGTGTGTGTGTTTTCTCTATGTGTGTGTTTGTTTTCTCTATGTGTGTGTGTGTTTTCTCTATGTGTGTGTGTGTTTTTCTCTATGTGTGTGTGTGTGTTTTCTCTATGTGTGTGTGTGTTTTCTCTATGTGTGTGTGTGTTTTCTCTATGTGTGTGTGTGTTTTCTCTATGTGTGTGTGTTTGTTTTCTCTATGTGTGTGTGTTGTGTTTTCTCTATGTGTGTGTGTGTTTTCTCTATGTTGTGTGTGTTGTTTTCTCTATGTGTGTGTGTGTGTGTTTTCTCTATGTGTGTGTGTGTTTTCTCTATGTGTGTGTGTGTTTTCTCTATGTGTTGTGTGTGTTTTCTCTATGTGTGTGTGTGTTTTCTCTATGTGTGTGTGTGTTTTTCTCTATGTGTGTGTGTTTTCCTAGTGTGTGTTTTTTCTCTATGTGTGTGTGTTTTCTCTATGTGTGTGTGTGTGTTGTTTTCTCTATGTGTGTGTGTGTTTTCTCTATGTGTGTGTGTGTGTGTGTGTTTTCTCTATGTGTGTGTGTTGTGTGTGTGTTTTCTCTATGTGTGTGTGTGTTTTCTCTAGTGTGTGTGTGTGTGTGTTTTCTCTATGTGTGTGTGTGTGTGTGTGTGTTGTTTTCTCTATGTGTGTGTGTGTGTTTTCTCTATGTGTGTGTGTGTGTGTTTTTCTCTATGTGTGTGTGTGTGTGTTTTCTCTATGTGTGTGTGTGTGTGTTTTCTCTATGTGTGTGTGTGTTTTCTCTATGTGTGGTGTGTGTTTTCTCTATGTGTGTGTGTGTGGTGTTTTCTCTATGTGTGTGTGTGTGTTTTTCTCTATGTGTGTGTGGTGTTTTCTCTATGTGGTGTGCGTGCCTGTGTTGCAAAAAGACCTTTACCTGCAATACCCTGTCAGACATCGTCAACCTTATCACGAACAGCACATTATAACAAACAGGAAAGGACACTCCGGGTATGTCACACACTGGGTATGTCACACACTGGGTATGTCACACACTGGGTATGTCACACACTGGGTATGTCACACACTGGGTATGTCACACTCTGGGTATGTCACACACTGGGTATGTCACACACTGGGTATGTCACACTCTGGGTATGTAAAACACTGGGTATGTCACACACTGGGTATGTCACACTCTGGGTATGTCACACACTGGGTATGTCACACACTGGGTATGTCACACTCTGGGTATGTCACACTCTGGGTATGTCACACTCTGGGTATGTCACACACTGGGTATGTCACACACTGGATATGTCACACTCTGGGTATGTCACACTCTGGGTATGTCACACACTGGGTATGTCACACTCTGGGTATGTCACACACTGGGTATGTCACACTCTGGGTATGTCACACTATGGGTATGTCACACTCTGGGTATGTCACACACTGGGTATGTCACACTCTGGGTATGTCACACTCTGGGTATGTCACACACTGGGTATGTCACACTCTGGGTATGTCACACTATGGGTATGTCACACACTGGGTATGTCACACTCTGGGTATGTCACACTCTGGGTATGTCACACACTGGGTATGTCACACTGGGTATGTCACACTGGGTATGTCACACACTGGGTATGTCACACACTGGGTATGTCACACACTGGGTATGTCACACTCTGGGTATGTCACACACTGGGTATGTCACACACTGGGTATGTCACACTCTGGGTATGTCACACACTGGGTATGTCACACTCTGGGTATGTCACACTCTGGGTATGTCACACTCTGGGTATGTCACACTCTGGGTATGTCACACACTGGGTATGTCACACACTGGTATGTCACACACTGGGTATGTCACACTCTGGGTATGTCACACACTGGGAATGTCACACTATGGGTATGTCACACTATGGGTATGTCACACACTGGGTATGTCACACACTGGGAATGTCACACTATGGGTATGTCACACTATGGGTATGTCACACACTGGGTATGTCACACACTGGGATGTCACACTCTGGGTATGTCACACTGGGTATGTCACACTCTGGGTATTACACTCTGGGTATGTCACACACTGGGTATGTCACACATTGGGTATGTCACACTCTGGGTATGTCACACACTGGGTATGTCACACACTGGGTATGTCACACACTGGGTATGTCACACACTGGGTATGTCACACTATGGGTATGTCACACTATGGGTATGTCACACTCTGGGTATGTCACACTCTGGGTATGTCACACTGGGTATGTCACACACATGGGTATGTCACACATTGGGTATGTCACACTATGGGTATGTCACACACTGGGTATGTCACACACTGGGTATGTCACACTCTGGGTATGTCACACTGGGTATGTCACACTCTGGGTATTACACTCTGGGTATGTCACACACTGGGTATGTCACACATTGGGTATGTCACACATTGGGTATGTCACACACTGGGTATGTCACACTCTGGGTATGTCACACACTGGGTATGTCACACACTGGTATGTCACACACTGGGTATGTCACACTCTGGGTATGTCACACTCTGGGTATGTCACACACTGGGTATGTCACACTGGGTATGTCACACTCTGGGTATGTCACACTCTGGGTATGTCACACACTGGGTATGTCACACTCTGGGTATGTCACACTATGGGTATGTCACACTCTGGGTATGTCACACACTGGGTATGTCACACTCTGGGTATGTCACACTCTGGGTATGTCACACACTGGGTATGTCACACTCTGGGATGTCACACACTGGGTATGTCACACTCTGGGTATGTCACACTGGGTATGTCACACTCTGGGTATTACACTCTGGGTATGTCACACACTGGGTATGTCACACATTGGGTATGTCACACTCTGGGTATGTCACACACTGGGTATGTCACACTCTGGGTATGTCACACACTGGGTATGTCACACACTGGGTATGTCACACTCTGGGTATGTCACACACTGGGTATGTCACACTCTGGGTATGTCACACTCTGGGTATGTCACACTCTGGGTATGTCACACTCTGGGTATGTCACACTCTGGGTATGTCACACACTGGGTATGTTCGTTCTTTAATTTAACGTCTGTTCACTATGAGTGATATTAGACGGGGAGGGGGGAATGGAGGATGAGAGATGGGCGAGTTGCATTGTGGGGAGAGGGGAGACAGAGTAAAAGACATAAATAAATGGGTAAATAGAAAAATGGAACAAGATCTTAACACTAACAATTAACATTAACAATGTGAAGGAAAAATTTAACGCTAAAATGCTAACTTCATAAACTTAAAGCAATACATTAACAGGACTGTGAACCAATGATTCTGAAATTTTAACTGATAAAGACTGATCAGAAGTTACTTCTTTAAAATGAGCTTCAGAATAGTTTTCTTGTGTAAATATTTTTGGTAAAAAGGAACGTAGCATTTTGCAGTAAAATAAACTGAAACAGTGTGAATTGTTCTCCGCAAATACACTTGATATTTTTTACAATATTTTGTTTTCAACGCGTTTAGCTGAATACGAAAATGAACAGCAACAATCGATCTCGAATGATATATGGAAGAATACTGCAATTTTTTACATACATTTTGTAATGAAAGTTTTATCATTTGTTGTGTCACAAACTTTTCATTGAAATGTTCATGAAATCGAATCCATGAGGCTGATTCTAGCAAGTTGCAAGCTTCTTTTACGGAAGTTTTAATACGTAATTCTATAGTATTATCAGTGTTGTGTGCACCTTGTTTAGCTGCTTAAAGCCACTTTTGATATTGATTATACAGATGCTAAGAAATATGAAAACATTAACATTTCGATATGCACAGCAAGAGAACACGTCGATGAAAAATACCGTACCCACCTCCATATTTTTACCGATGGGTCAGTCTTAGAAAATAAATCTGCTGGAGCAGCGTATTATGTTCCAAAATTTAAAATACAAAAGTCATTTTCCTTGGGCCAAATATATCTATATTTACAGCGGAATTAGTCGCTATTATACAAGAGTTGCATTATTTAGTAAACCTTAAACCTGTCTTTTTTAAAGTGGTTCTCTTTGTGGATTCAAAATCTGTATTATATGCCTTACAGTCTTTTAATACAGATACAAGACCTGACTTAATTACTGAGGCAAATCATCTTATACATCGTTTAAGGACAAAAGGTATAGATATCAGTTTATGCTGGGTGCCTTCTCACGTTGGTCTTCATGGCAACGAAGTAGTAGACACTGGGTATGTCACACACTGGGTATGTCACACTCTGGGTATGTCACACACTGGGTATGTCACACTCTGGGTATGTCACACACTGGGTATGTCACACTCTGGGTATGTCACACACTGGGTATGTCACACTCTGGGTATGTCACACACTGGGTATGTCACACTCTGGGTATGTCACACACTGGGTATGTCACACTCTGGTATGTCACACACTGGGTATGTCACACTCTGGGTATGTCACACACTGGGTATGTCACACTCTGGGTATGTCACACACTGGGTATGTCACACTCTGGATATGTCACACTCTGGGTATGTCACACACTGGGTATGTCACACTCTGGGTATGTCACACACTGGGTATGTCACACTCTGGGTATGTCACACACTGGGTATGTCACACTCTGGGTATGTCACACTCTGGGTATGTCACACTCTGGGTATGTCACACACTGGGTATGTCACACACTGGGTATGTCACACTGGGTATGTCACACTGGGTATGTCACACACTGGATATGTCACACACTGGGTATGTCACACACTGGGTATGTCACACACTGGGTATGCCACACACTGGGTATGTCACACACTGGGTATGTCACACTCTGGGTATGTCACACTCTGGGTATGTCACACTCTGGGTATGTCACACTCTGGGTATGTCACACACTGGGTATGTCACACACTGGGTATGTCACACTCTGGGTATGTCACACTGGGTATGTCACACACTGGGTATGTCACACTCTGTGAATGTCACACTGGGTATGTCACATTGGGTATGTCACACTGGGTATGTCACATTCTGGGTATGTCACACACTGGGTATGTCACACTCTGGGTATGTCACACCATAGGTATGTCACACTATGAGTAGGTCACACCCTTAACGCCAACAGTCCAGATGGACAGCAATCTCTCCATTGACCACCTCTGTTGAAAACATCACAGACAATAAGAACTAGAATAGTAAAAATGATAATGACATGATGATGATGATGATATAATGATGGTGTGATAATGGTACAATGTATAATGATAATGATCATCATCATATGATAATAATGATAACAACATAATAATAATATATATCATTAATGATTCAAGAAACAAACCAAGGCATGCACTGTCATCAATCACCAAAGCAATCGTGACAACGACCAAACCTCCAGGCACCACGCACACACATTGGAAGGGGTTGGGTGGGGCCAGGAGGGAGTAGGACGTGTGACCCCTGACCCAAGCTGTCATCCTCTCTCCCCAACATCTTCTCCTCCTTCCTCTTCTTCTCTTCTTCTTCTTCTCCTTCTTCTCTTCTCCTTCTATCTCTTCTTCCCTTCTTCTCCTTCTCTCTTCTCTTCTTCTTCTTCTCCTTCTTCCTCTCTTCTTCTTCTTCTTCTTCTCCTTCTTCTTCTCTCTTCTTCTTCTCTTCTCTTCTTCTTCTTCTTCTTCTTCTTCTTCTCTTCTTCTCTCTTCTTCTTCTTTCTTCTTCTTCTCTCTTCTTCTTTCTCTCTCTCTTCTCTTCTTCTTCTTCTTCTCTTCTTCTTCTTCTTCTTCTTCTTCTTCTTCTTCTTCTCTTCTTCTTCTTCTTCTTCTTCTTCCTTCTTCTTCTTCTTCTTCTTCTTCTTCTTCTTCTTCTTCTTCTTCTTCTTCTCTTCTTCTTCTCTTCTTCTCTCTTCTTCTTCTTCTTCTTTTCTTCTTCTTCTTCTCTTCTTCTCTTCTTCTTCTCTCTTCTTCTTCTTCTTCTTCTTTCTTCTTCTTCTTCTTCTTCTTCTTCTTCTTCTTTCTCTTCTTCTTCTTCTTCTTCTTCTTCTTCTTCTTCCTTCTTTCTTTCTCTTCTTCCTCTTCTTCTTCCTTCTTCTTTCTTCTCTTCTTCTTCCTTCTTCTTTCTTCTTCTTTATTATCATTGTCATCGTCTTTCATCATCATCATCATGATCATCACTCATCATCATGATCATCATCATCATCATCATCATCATCATCATTTTCTCTTCTTTTTCTTCTTCTTCTTTCTTCTTCTTACTACTACTACTACTCTACTACTACTACTTTCCTGTTCTTCTTCTACTTCTGTTTCTTCTGCTACTCATTGCTACCACTACTACTAATGTTGCTCTTGCTTACTACTTCTGCTACTACTACTGCTACTACTGCTACTTCTACTGCTGCTGTTGCTACTACTACTGCTAGTACTAATGTTGCTGTCGCTGCTGCTACTACTGCTGCTACTAAACTACCACTACTACTATCACTACTACTACTACTACTACAACTACTGCTACTGCTGCTGCTGCTACTACTACTACAATTACTGCTGCTACTACTACTTGTACTACTGTTGCTGCTGCTGCTGCTGCTATACTACTACCACCACCACCACCACCACTACTACTACTACTACTGCTGCTGCTACTACTACTACTACTGCTACTACTACTAGTACTACTGTTGCTGCCACTGCCACTACTTCTACTTCTGCTGCTACTATACTACTACTACTACTACTATCACTACCACCACCACTACTACTACTACCACCACCATTACCACCACCTCCACTACTACCACCACTACTACTTTTTCTTTTACTACTACTGCTACTGCTAAAACTACTACTATCACTGCTGCTTCTGCTACTTCTTCTTCTCCTCCACCTCCTCCTCCACCTTCTCCTCCACCTTCTCCTCCTTTTTCTTCTTTTCCCTTCTCTAGTAGCGTTGTCTTCCCAAAAAAAATCTGTATTTCAGACCAGACGGTATTTTCTGACCAGTAATAGATTTACTTTTTATTTATATTTTACTTATTCTTTTATTTATGTATTTTATTTATGTATTTATTTATTGATTATTTATTTATGTATTCATTGTTTGTTTGTTTTTGTCTGCTTCTTTGTATGTTCTGGCGTACCATCAGAAAGGAGACAACCCTATGTTTCCTCTCTTGGGTCTGTAACAACACACCTGAATTTACTTTACTTGGTAATGCGGTCATTGGCAGTCATTTTCCTTATTCAAACATCTGAGACTGACGGAAGATTTCTTGTTGTCGCCATACTTCAACAATTCCAGATTTCATGGTCTGTCATCAGGTTGTACGTCAGTAATTCCCTCCTGGTCAGAGGCTGACGTCACCTCCATCACTGCTACTTTGGACTTTGTTGATCAAGAGGATTCATCACACTCGCATAATTCCATATGCGCTCCACCCAAAATTACCAGCAATTATTTGATAGACTTTCTGATCCTGTGCAAAACTTGGGCACTGGCAAGAACTTCACATGGGGAGGATGTGTGGAGGGGGGGAGGGGGGAGGAGAATTATTTAACATTTAGCTTACGCTGACCACAAGAATGATAGAAACATTAACTCTTTGACTCCTGCACCCTATCCACCAGCATCCTGCATTGTCAACCGTGCTAGTCAAGCAAAAACTTAACCCTTTGACTCCCACACCCTGTCCACCAGCATCCTGCATTGTCACCCATACTAGTTGAGCAAAAACTTAACCCTTTGATTCTCGCACCTGTCCACCAGCATCCTGCATTGTCAACCATGCTAGCCAAGCAAAAACTTAACCCTTTGACTCCCACACCCTGTCCACCAGCATCCTGCATTGTCACCCATGCTAGTTGAGCAAAAACTTAACCCTTTGACTCCTGCACCCTGTCCACCAGCTTCCAGCAAGGGAATCACATTGTAATATATAATTGTATATAATATGCTCTCTATAATTTTCCATTCTTTTATTCTTTCTCCCCATTTATAGCCGTGTGTGTGTGTGTGTTTTGTGTGTGTGTGGTGTGGTGTGTGTATGCGTGCGTGTGTGTGCGTGTGTGTCTGTTCAGCGCTTAGATTTTATTTTATCAAGATTTTGCGCTATATAAATATTGTAATTATTATTATTAATTATAAGCTGGTGGATGGGGTGAGGGAATCAAATGGTTAAGTTTTTGCAGTTGGTGGACAGGGTGCGGGAGTCAAAGGGTTAAGATGTGCGGCGAACAGGCCAGTTTTTGTTTTTTATTTTGGTTTGGTTTGGTTTGGGTTTTTTTTAATGTTGTGGGCTGGGATTGAACTCCAAGTATCAGACCTTGAGCCCACAGCTTTATCCAAAAAAAAAAAAAAAAAAAAAAAAGCACCAGCCCATATAATTGCTAGGATCACACAAAACACTGTTTTGGATTTGGACAAGCTGGCCTTTGTCTCTCATTCATGGAATGAATGTCTGTTGTTGTGTTAGCGCCATTTTTAGTATCGCCCAGAGCTCTTTGTTTTGAACTTCGTCAAGGTGGCTTTTTGTTTTCTTCGTGTCAAAAACGAGCGTTGTACGTGCAACACTGACCACCAGCTAACCCCTAGCTTTCCCCAGCTATAACCTTTGTGTTTGCGACTATATTCCAAACCGTTGGTAAGAGTCCATGGTTGGTTTAAGTGTCGCCCACGGTCGACCCGTTAGCAAAGCAGCTTTAGAAGGTGCTTTCAACCTTCTTATGCTGATGAGGATTAGAACGTACTCGTGCGTGGCCGGCGCCACATAAATCACAGAGTAATTATGTAAATGAGACACGTGCTGACCGTTTGATGAAGGGATAAGTGGCGGAGACAGCTGGTGAACTTTGGGGATCATTGCAGTGAGAGGTGAAGGAGATGATTTATGTCCTGACAGATTTCTGCTCACTGGTCGATCGGCTGTTGATGAACTCCCTTCCGTATTGCGGGTTTTTATGAATAATTGATCTACTTGACTCTGTCTGTCTGTCTGTCTGTCTCTGTGTCTCTTTCTGTCTGTGTCTGTCTGTCTGTCTCTGTCTCTCTCTGTCTCTCTGTCTCTGTCGCTCTGTCTCTGTCTGTCTGTCTGTCTGTCTGTCTGTCTCTCTCTCTCTCTCTCTCTCTCTCTCTCTCCCTTCCTCTATCTGTTTGTCTGTCTCTGTCCCTCTGCGCTCTCTCTATCTCTGTCTCTGTTTCTGTCTGTCTGTCTGTCCGTCTCTGTCTCTGTCTGTCTGTCTCTGTCTCTCTCTCTCTCTGTCTGTCTGTATCTCTTTCTGTCTCAGTATCTCTCTGTCTCTATCACTCTCTCACTCTCTCTTTCACTCACTCACTCTCTTTCGCTATCTATCTGTCTCTGTCTCTCACTCTGTTTCTCTCTCTCTCTCTCTCTTTCACTCACTCACACACACACATTCTCCTCTCTCTCTCTCTCTCCCCACCTCTCTCTCTCTCTTTCTCACTCTTCTCCTCTCTTTTCTTCTCTCTCTCCTGTCTCCCTCTCTGTCTCCTCTCTCTCTGCTCTCTCTCTCTCTCTCTCTCTCTTCTCTCCCTCTCTTCTCTCTCTCTGTCTCTCTTCTCTCTTTCTCTCTCTCCTTTCTCTCTCTCTCTCTTTCTCTTTCTTCTCTCTCTTCTGTCTCTCTCTCTCCTCTTTCTCTCTCTCTTCTCTCTCTTCTCTCTCTCTCTCTCTTCCTCCTCTTTCTCTCTTTTCTTCTCTCTCTTCTTTCTTCTGTCTCTCTCTCTCTCTCTCCTCTCTTTTCCTCTCTCTCTCTTTCTCTCTCTCTCTTTCTCTCTCTCTCTTCTCTCTTCTCTTTCTCTCTCTCTCTCTTCTCTTTTCTCTCTTCTTTCTCTTCTTCTCCTCTCTCTTGTTTTCCTTTCCTTTCTCCTCTCTTTCTCTTTTCCCTTTTTTTTCTCAATCTAAGTTTTGTCTTTCTTTTTTTCGTTTTCACATCTATTTGTCTTTATTTTGTTTTACTCTTTTGTTCTCTTTTCTTCCAGCAAATTTTTCCATTATATTTTCCAATGCTAAAGTTTGTTTTATTATTGTTTTCACAATGCTAAAGTTGTTTCATATTGTTTTCACAATGCTAAAGTTTGTTTTATTATTGTTTTCACAATGCTAAAGTTTGTTTCTTTATTGTTTTCACTGCTGTTGTTCTTATGTTTTCACATGCATTGTTCAATTTGTTTCACTGCTAATTTGTTTTATCATTGTTTTCACAATGCGAAGTTTTTTTTTTTAATTTTTTCCTGCTAAAGTTTGTTTTATTCTGTTTTCACATGCATTGTCTGCTGTTCTGTTATGTCTGTTTTACTGCTGTGTTCTTATTTGTTCACATGCTGGCACATGCTGTTTGTTTTATTATTTTTCACTGCTGTTTGTATTTATTTTCCAGCTAAAATTTGTTTTATTGTCGACCAATTGTATTATGTTTTCACAATGCTAAAGTTTTGTTTTCTGCTAAGTTGTTCATTGTTTTCACAATGCTAAAGTTTGTTTTACATCTAAATTGTTATTTGTTTCACAATGCTAAAGTTTGTTTTATATTGTTTCACAATGCTAAAGTTTGTTTATTATGTTTTCACAATGCTAAAGTTTGTTTTATTATATTGTTTTCACAATGCTAAAGTTTGTTTTATATTGTTTTCACAATGCTAAAGTTTGTTTTATATTGTTTTCACAATGCTAAGTTGTTTATTATTGTCTTTCACATGCTAATTTGTTTTATTTGTTTTGTAAAGTTGACTGCTATGTGTCCCATGATCCAGAGAGGAGAGGTGTTTATCTTGCATGTCTGTGTGACTGACTGTGTGACTGACTGTGTGACTGTCTGTGTGACTGTGTAACTGTCTGTGTGACTGTGTGTGACTGTGTGACTGTCTGTGTGACTGTCTGTGTGACTGTCTGTGACTGTCTGTGTGACTGACTGTGTGACTGTGTGACTGACTGTGTGACTGTCTGTGTGACTGTGTGACTGACTGTGTGACTGTCTGTGTGCTGTTGCGGGGTGACTGTTGTGTGACTGCGTGTG
The DNA here is from genome assembly GCA_030674185.1 of Monoplex corrugatus. Classification (NCBI taxonomy): domain Eukaryota; kingdom Metazoa; phylum Mollusca; class Gastropoda; order Littorinimorpha; family Ranellidae; genus Monoplex; species Monoplex corrugatus. The sequence goes on from JAPXFY010000029.1 coordinate 50,033,862, forward strand.
ACTGTCTGTGTGACTGACTGTGTGACTGTCTGTGTGACTGTTGTGTGACTGACTGTGTGCTGACTGTGTGACTGTGTGACTGACTGTGTGACTGTCTGTGTGACTGTGCTGCTGTGACTGTGTGACTGTCTGTGTGACTGACTGTGGTGCTGTGTGACTGTGTGTGCTGTGTGACTGTCTGTTGTGACTGGTCTGTGTGACTGGTCTGTGTGACTGACTGTGTGCTGTCTGTGACTGTGTGTGACTGCGTTACTGTTGGTGACTGTGTGACTGTCTGGGCTGGTGACTGTCTGTGTCTGTGTGTGACTTGTCTGTGTGACTGTGTGTGTGTTGACTGACTGTGTGACTGTCTGTGTGACTGTGGACGTGTGACTGTGTGACTGTCTGTGTGACTGACTGTTATGTGACTGTCTGTGTGACTGTGTGACTGTGTGGACTGCTGTGTGACTGTCTGTGTGACTGTGTGACTGTCTGTGTGACTGTGTGACGACTTGTGACTGTGTGACTGTGTGGACTGTCTGTGTGACTGTGTGTGATGACTGTGTGACTTGCTGTGTGACTGACTGTGTGACTGTCTGTGTGACTGTCTGTGTGACTGTTGACTGTACTGTGGACTGTGTGACTGTCTGTGTGACTGACTGTTGGCTGTCTGTGTGACTGTGTGATGACTGTGTGACTGTCTGTGTGACTGCTGTGTGACTGTCTGTGTGACTGTGTGACTGTCTGTGTGACTGTCTGTGTGACTGTCTGTGTGACTGCTGTGTGACTGTCTGTCGTGGACTGTGTGTGACTGTTGTGTGATGTCTGTGTGACTTTTGTGACTGACTGTGTGACTGTCTGTGTGACTGTACTGTGTGACTGTCTGTGTGACTGTCTGTGTGATCTGTGTGACTGACTGTGTGACTGACTGTGTGACTGTCTGTGTGACTGTCTGTGTGACTGCTGTGTGACTGTGGACTGACTGTGTGTGACTGTCTGTGTGACTGTCTGTGTGACTGTTGTGTGACTGACTGTGTGACTGTGTGACTGTGTGACTGACTGTGTGGCTGTCTGTGTGACTGTCTGTGACTGTCTGTGTGACTGTCTGTGTGACTGTGTGACTGCTGTGTGACTGTCTGTGTGACTGTCTGTGTGATGTCTGTGTGACTGTTGTGTGACTGTACTGTGTGACTGTCTGTGTGACTGTCTGTGTGACTGTGTGACTGACTGTGTGTGACTGTCTGTGTGACTGTGTAGTGTGTGACTGTCTGTGACGGTGACTGTGGTGACTGACTGTGTGACTGTTGTTGATGTGTGACTGTCTGTGACTGACTGTGTGACTGTTGTGTGACTGTCTGTGTGACTGTACTTGGTGTGTGTGACTATCTGTGTGACTGACTGTGTGACTGTGTGTGTGACTGTCTGTGTGACTGTCTGTGTGACTGACTGTGTGACTGTGTGTGTGTGACTGTCTGTGTGACTGTGTGTGTGACTGTCTGTGTGACTATCTGTGTGACTGACTGTGTGACTGTGTGTGTGTGGACTGTCTGTGTGACTGTGTGTGTGACTGTCTGTGTGACTGACTGTGTGACTGACTGTGTGACTGACTGTGGGACAGTAGACATACTGGTCCTTTATCGCCTGGTGTGGGTCTTCATGTGGGACAGTAGACATACTGGTCCTTTATCGCCTGGTGTGGGTCTTCATGTGGGACAGTAGACATACTGGTCCTTTATCACCTGGTGTGGGTCTTCATGTGGGACAGTAGACATACTGGTCCTTTATCACTTGGTGTGGGTCTTCATGTGGGACACAAGACCGATCCTGTAGACGCATGTTGTTCCACAGACACTACATGGGAAGGAGTCCTGTCGACTTGGGTTCTGCTTCTGCCTGTTCCTGTTCTGTTGACTGTCAGCTGTTGTGTGCTGTTCACATGTGACTGTGCCCTGTGTGCACTGCTGTCACCAGCTGTTGTGTGCTGTTCACATGTGACTGTGCACTGCTGTCACCAGCTGTTGTGTGCTGTTGACATGTGACTGTGCACTGCTGTCACCAGCTGTTGTGTGTTGTTGACATGTGACTGTGCACTGCTGTCACCAGCTGTTGTGTGCTGTTCACATGTGACTGTGCACTGCTGTCACCAGCTGTTGTTGTGTGTGTTGACATGTGACTGTGCCCTGTGTGCACTGCTGTCACCAGCTGTTGTGTGCTGTTGACATGTGACTGTGCCCTGTGTGCACTGCTGTCACCAGCTGTTGTGTGCTGTTGACATGTGACTGTGCCCTGTGTGCACTGCTGTCACCAGCTGTTGTGTGCTGTTGACATGTGACTGTGCCCTGTGTGCACTGCTGTCACCAGCTGTTGTGTGCTGTACACATGTGACTGTGCCCTGTGTGCACTGCTGTCACCAGCTGTTGTGTGCTGTGCTGTGCACTGTGACCGTGTGTCCTGTGTGGCACTGCTGTCACCAGCTGTTGTGTGCTGTACACATGTGACTGTGCCCTGTGTGCACTGCTGTCACCAGCTGTTGTGTGCTGTTCACATGTGTGACTGTGCCCTGTGTGCACTGCTGTCACCAGCTGTTGTGTGCTGTTCATGTGACTGTGCCCTGTGTGCACTGCTGTCACCAGCTGTTGTGTGCTGTTCACATGTGACTGTGCACTGCTGTCACCAGCTGTTGTGTGCTGTTCACATGTGACTGTGCCCTGTGTGCACTGCTGTCACCAGCTGTTGTGTGCTGTACACATTGACTGTGCCCTGTGTGCACTGCTGTCACCAGCTGTTGTGTGTTGTTGACATGTGACTGTGCCCTGTGTGCACTGCTGTCACCAGCTGTTGTGTGCTGTACACATGTGACTGTGTCCTGTGTACACTGCTGTCACCAGCTGTTGTGTGCTGTTCACATGTGAATGTGCCCTGTGTGCACTGCTGTCACCAGCTGTTGTGTGTTGTTGACATGTGACTGTGCCCTGTGTGCACTGCTGTCACCAGCTTACCGTGTTGTGGGCAATGTCTTCCCTGTTGGTGGTGTTGATGCCACAGCTGATGAGGTTGGCCTTCACGGTGTCCTTGTGTGAAAGGATGAAATGTTTCACTAATGTCGTTCTTTCGTTTGTCAAATTTTATTTCATTTCTCAAATATAACATTTAGTCAGGTCAGAACTTCAAAGCCAAACCAAGCAGCAAAAAGTAAGTAACCAAATAAATAAAAGAAATAGTTTGTTAATAATACATATACGTTTTACACAGAGAGAGAATGAGAGAGAGGGGGGGGGAGACAGAGAGAGAGAGAAAGAGAGGGAGAGACAGAGAGAGAGAGGGAGGGAGAGACAGACAGACAGACAGACAGAGAGGGAGAGACAGAGAGAGAGAGGGAGAGAGAGAGGGGGGAGAGTCAGAGAGAGACAAAGAGAGAGAGACACAGAGAGAAACAGAGAGAGACAGAGACAGACAAACAGATAGACAGACAGAAAATACAGAGTCAGAGACAGACAGACAGACAGACAGAGACACAGACAGACAGAGAGAGACAGACATACAGAACAATCAGTAACAGAAGAGTCGTTTTTGCCGTCAGCACCAATTGTTGTGTAGATATGTACAGCAGCACCAGCCGTCATTTCACAGAGCCGTGATCACTAAAAGTAGTTATGTGAACTGGCGTGACAACAAATTAACAACGACCGACATCTCGCTGTCTGTGATTTATATCACTGATAATTAAACACGCCTTACAAACACAACAGGTCATGCGAGAGAACGAAAGGGACATAATCAGATTGATACAAATCTTGATGATGATGATGATGATGATGATGATGATGATGATGATGATAAAGAAAAAGGGAGAAAAACAAAAAAAAAAAACAAACAAACAAACAATGAGTAACATATTTGCGTCAACAATGTGATTGTAAAAGGTAAAACAAACAAACAAACAACAATCTCCTCTCTCTCTCTCTCTCTATCTTCTTTTCTTCTATCTCTCGCTGTCTTCTCTCTTTCTCTCTCTCTGTATGTCTGTCTCCTTTTCTCCTTCTACTACTGTCTTTCTCTCTTCTCTGATGTCGTCTCTCTTTCTCTCTCTCTCTCTGATGTTTTTCGTCTCTTATCTCTCCATCTCCTATCTTTTTTTACTTTTCGTCTGTCTGTCTATTCTTCTTCATTTCTCTATTTCTGTTGTCTGTCTGTATCTTTTTCTCTCTTTCACTTTTTCTCTCTCAACAAAAACGTTATCTAACGCCTCCTTTTGCCTAATATTCTTAAACCAACATCTCCTACATAACGGATGTTATTTTCCTGGTTGTGACTGTCTGTCTCTCTTTCTCTCTCTCTCTCTCTGACTGTCTGTCTCTTTCTCTCTCTCTCTCTGACTGTCTGTCTCTCTTTCTCTCTCTCTCTCTGACTGTCTGTCTCTCTTTCTCTCTATCTCTCTCATTTTTCTCCTCTGTATCTCTCTCTGTCTTTGTCTCTGTCTGTCTGTCTGTCTGTCTCTCATTCTCTTTCTCTCATTCTCTCTATTCATTCTGTCTGTCTGTCTGTCTCTCTTTCTCTCTCTCTCTCTCTCTGTGTGTTTCTCTCTCAGACAAAAACGTTTCCTAACGCCTCCATTATGCCTAAAATTCAAAAAGACCAACAGTGCGCCTACATAACAGAGAGGGGAAAATTATGTCCTAAAAGAGGATTTGAAAGCGTTTTATATTCTTTACAGCTCTCTGTATTCCTGACACTACCCCCCCCCCCTTTCTGTCTGTATGTCTGTCGGTTTGTCTGTCGGTCTGTCTGTCTCTGTCTCTGTCTCTGTCTCTGTCTGTCTCTCTGTCTGTCTCTCTGTTTGTCTATCTGTCTGTCTCTCTCTTTTTCTATGTCTGTCTGTCCCTCAGTCTGTGTCTGTCTATCTATCTGTCTTTCTTCTTCTTCTTCTTCTCCTTCTTATTTTTCCTCTTCTTGCGTGTGTGTATTGTGTGTGTTGTGTGTTGTGTGTGTGTGTGTGTGTGTGTGTGTGTGTGTGTGTGTGTGTGTCTGTGTGTCCGTGTGTCTATGTATGTGTGTGTGTGCGTGTGTGTGTGTATATATATATATATATATATGTGTGTGTGTATGTATATATGTGTGTGTGTGTGTATGTATGTATGTATGTGTGTGTGTGTGTGTGTGTGTGTGTGTGTGTGTGTGTGTGTGTGTGTGTGGTTGTGTGTGTGTGTGTTTTCCTTTCCCGGAAGCGGACAAGAGAGTGGAGGGGCTATGATTAAAGAAATATTATTTTCAACTTGTTAATTGGCAGCACAAGCTTTGTGTATTGATTGAGGGTCTTCCTGTAATATGAGACAAGATTTTTCTTTGTGAGTAATTACGTTTTGATTCAGTCTCTTAATTATATGTTATTTTTTTCATCTGTTCTGTTCTTTACAGATAAGATACACACATACATATGTCATCGACACGTAACCAAGATTGTTCCAGTGATAGATTGACACAATACTAGTATAAAAATTAAACTGAAGATTAGGTAGGGCCTCAGGACCTAGCTAGCTCATGGGTTTATGTACAGGCTTAAGGTTTGTGCCACGATCATTCTGGATCTTCACCATCACAAGGCACCTGTGACGTTAGTACACATGGATTTCATTCCGAGCACGGAGACGTCATCTTGAGTAATGAAACTGAAACTTAAACTGAAACTGACATTTCTTCTTCGTATTTCGTTCGTTGGTAATGAGAAAAGTCATGCAGCTTTCTGTAGACGTCCCCTGGTGTGACCAGACAGTCATCATCACTAATCAGTCCAAGACTATTCGTCAGGACAGGTCTGCCTTAGTTCACTGGTAACCTTCATATCTGAAGGCCACTGACCATCAACCATCCGCCACCTGCGACCTGCGACCTGCGACCCATGGGTTGGAGATGGTCACCTCCTTGCCAAGTTGGAGGTCAACTTTCCCTGGCTTATCTCCCCCCCCCCCCCCTAAAAAAAAAAGCCAACTCACAGCACATCAATAATTGTAAGCGTAGGATGACTAGATTGCCATCTGGCAGCTGTG
>JAPXFY010000029.1:50054884-50082384 GCA_030674185.1 Monoplex corrugatus
TGATACATTGTGTATTATGTATTGTTGATACACTGTTATGTATTGTTTAAACACTGTGTATTATGTATTGTTGATACATTGTGTAATATGTATTGTTGATACACTGTTATGTATTGTTTAAACACTGTACATTATGTATTGTTTGATACATTGTGTATTATGTATTGTTGATACACTGTGTATTATGTATTGTTGATACATTGTGTATTATGTATTTTGATACACTGTGTATTATGTATTGTTGATACACTGTGTATTATGTATTGTTTACACACTGTGTATTATGTATTGTTGATACACTGTTATGTATTGTTTAAACACTGTGTATTATGTATTGTTGATACACTGTGTATTATGTATTGTTTAAAAACTGTGTTTAATGTATTGTTTATACACTGTGTATTATGTATTGGTGATACACTGTGTATTATGTATTGTTGATACACTGTGTATTATGTAATGTTTATACACTATTATGTATTGTTTATACATGTGTATTATGTATTGTTTATACACTGTGTATTATGTATTATTGATACACTGTGTATTATGTATGTTGATACACTGTGAATTATGTATTGTTAATACACTGTGTATTATGTATTGTTTATACACTGTGTATTATGTATTGTTTAAACACTGTGTATTATGTATTGTTCATACACTGTGTATTATGTATTGTTTAAACACTGTGTATTATGTATTGTTTAAAAACTGTGTATTATGTATTGTTTAAACATTGTGTATTATGTATTGTTGATACACTATGTATTATGTATTGTTGATACACTGTGTATTATGTATTGTTTATACACTGTGTATTATGTATTGTTGATACACTGTGTATTATGTATTGTTTAAACACTGTGTATTATGTATTGTTTAAACACTGTGTATTATGTATTGTTTATACGCTGTGTATTATGTATTGTTGATACACTGTGTATTATGTATTGTTGATACACTGTGTATTATGTATTGTTGATACACTGTGTATTATGTATTGTTGATACACTGTTATGTATTGTTTATACACTGTGTATTATGTATTGTTGATACATTGTGTATTATGTATTGTTGATACACTGTGTATTATGTATTGTTGATACACTTTTATGTATTGTTGATACACTGTGTATTATGTATTGTTGATACACTGTGTATTATGTATTGTTGATACACTGTTATGTATTGTTTAAACACTGTGTATTATGTATTGTTGATACACTGTGTATTATGTATTGTTTAAACACTGTTATATATTGTTTATACACTGTTATGTATTGTTGATACACTGTGTATTATGTATTGTTTAAACACTGTTATATATTGTTTATACACTGTTATGTATTGTTGATACACTGTGTATTATGTATTGTTTATACACTGTTATGTATTGTTGATACACTGTGTATTATGTCTGTCTAACTTCAGCCCTTCCATCTGACCACTCTGCAATTCTCTGTTCTCTTGACATTTCTCCTCCTTCCCGTAACACGCGCACAGTGACTCGACGCAATTTCAAATCTATCGACCTCTCCACATTTTCATCTGATGCCTCCCGTCTCCTTTCTGAAAAGTCACATAACCTTGGCGATGAATTCTATACTACTCTGCACCATCTTCTGGACACTCATGCTCCAGCCACAACCCGTCTTTTACCTGACCGCCCCCCTACCCCCTGGCTCACTCATGAGATTGCCTGTGCAAAACGTGCCCGCCGCAGAGCAGAGCGCCGCTGGAGCAAATCCAAACTCACTGTACACAGGCAACTTTTCCAAGCCTCTAAAACAAAAGTATCCACCCTCATTGCATCTGCAAAAACAAGCTATTTCCAAACCAAAATCCTGAATGCCTCTTCTTCAAAAGAACTCTTTACAACCATGAATCATCTCCTTGGCACACGAAAAGATTTACCTCTCCCAACAAAACATACAAATGAAGAACTCCCATCTGTATTCTCCAAGTATTTCACCACCAAAATACAAACTCTTCGTGACAGGCTTGACAGGACACCCTGTCAACCATGCCTATCTGACCCTTCCTTCTCTGGCACACCTCGTACTACTTTTACCTCAGTCTCACAAGAAGAAATTTTCAACACAATCAGATCCATGTCGTTCAAAACCTGCGAACTGGATCCTCTTCCAGGTTCTCTCTACTCCGACTGTCTCCCTACTCTCCTCCCATTCATCACTGACATCATCAACACTTCTCTTCAAACTGGAACTGTCCCAGATTCTTTCAAGTCTGCTACTGTTCACCCTCTCCTCAAGAAACACAATTTAGACCCAAATGAACTGAAAAATTACCGGCCTATCTCTAATCTCTCTTTCTTGTCAAAACTCCTTGAAAAAGTTGTCCTCAACCAGCTGTACTCTGACCTGTCTGCCAACAATCTTCTCAATCCTTTCCAGTCAGCCTACCGCCAGTGCCATAGCACTGAAACTGCCCTACTACACATTCTCAACAATCTCCTCCTTGCAACTGATACTGGCAAAGTCTCTCTCCTCACACTCCTTGATCTGTCTGCAGCCTTTGATACCATTGATCATGGTATTCTTCGTTCTAGACTTCATCATACTTTTGGCATCTCTGACATTGCTCTCTCCTGGTTCACTTCATACCTGTCAAACAGAAAACAAACTGTTCTCATCAATGGCACTTACTCTCAACCTGCATACCTGACCTGTGGTGTTCCACAAGGATCTGTCCTTGGCCCTGTTCTTTTCACTCTTTACACCTCCCCCATGTCCACCATCATCATCTCCCACTCTATAAAACACCACTTCTATGCTGATGACACCCAACTTCAAGACAGTGACTCACCTGATAATATACAGCGCCTGTTGACTCGCACCACTGAGTGTTACTCGGACATTAAGAACTGGATGACACACAATAGACTTCAGTTAATGACGACAAGACAGAAGCTATCCTCATTGGCACCCGTCAGAAACTTTCTCAGCTGCCTCCTCTTTCTCTCCCATTATGTAACACATCAGTCCCAATTTCTGATTCAGCTAAAAACCTTGGTGTCTGCATTGACTCTCCCCTCTCCATGAACAACTTTGTTTCTCAAACTGCCAGATCTTGCTACTATCATCTCCATCGTATAAGCCTGATCAGGAAGTATCTCTCTGTCGAAACAACTGCAAAACTCGTTCTCTCCTTCATAATGTCTCGCATTGATTATTGCAATTCATTCCTGTCTGGTCTTCCTGCCTCCACTATTCACATCCTACAGCGCATTCAAAACAATGCTGTACGCCTTGTACTCAAAAAGAAAAAAGCTGACCACATATCTCCTCTCCTGGCACAACTTCACTGGCTCCCTGTATCAAAGCGCATACAGAGCAAACTAAGACACCATGTGCTACAAAAGCCTCAATAACGCAGCCACCGATTACCTGTCAAGCCTACTTGAGATCTATGTTCCCTCACGTACTCTCCGCTCTGCCTCCGATCCTCTGACTTTTCGCTTTCCACGCACTAAGCTCAATACCTATGGTCCACGAACCTTCTCTGTTTCTGGTCCACTCTCCTGGAACAAATTTCCTCTCTCAGTCCGTCAGCAACCTACTTTTGTCTCCTTCAAGTCCGCTCTCAAAACTCACCTTTTCTCCTCTGCATAAAATCCTGACTTCACTCAACCCCTCTGCAACCTGTCTCCACTCGGAGGGGAATCACATCGTAATATATAATTGTATATAATATGCTCTCTATAATTTTCCATTGCTTTTATTATTTCTCCCCATTTATAGCCATGCGTGTGTGTGTGTGTGTGTGTGTGTGTGTGTGTGTGTGTGTGTGTGTGTGTGTGTGTGTGTGTGTGTGCGCGCGCGTGTGCGTGCGTGCGTGCGTGTGTGTCTGTTTCAGCGCTTAGATTTGATTTTATCAAGATTTTGCGCTATATAAATATTGTAATTATTATTATTATTATTATTATTATGTATTGTTGATACACTGTGTATTATGTATTGTTGATACACTGTGTATTATGTATTGTTGTTGTTGTTGATGTCAGGTCGGATAGATGTATCTGCTACTGGTAACCTGGAACCCAGTACTACCTGTCACAGGGTCGAATTGCTGGCGACTAAACCAGCAACCCCACCAGTCCTCTCAGGAGGATGGTGAGGAGGGTGGCTAGAAACCCTGGTGGAAATAAATTAGATCCATCAAAGGGCGCCAGCTCTGGAGAGCTACCCGCGGCCATCTAGCTAAGGGAGTAAACCCTGACAGTAAATCCGGTGTGGGGCCCCTAAGGCGGTTGGATGGCAAACTTTGTCACTTTCCGGCAGCTCCTGCGGCCGCGTTGGCACCAAAACGTAACAGCCCTGCTGTTCCTTTGGATCTGTCAGCGAGGTGGAGAGGGGGGACAAGTTGCATGGGCAACAGCCTGTCTTCCATATTACACTGCCCAGGCTTACATCCGTCCATTCATCCACAAACACTCTGCACTACGACCTGGAGAGGACACTCCAGCCTCGCTACTAACACTAGTGTCGGCACAACACGGGAAGCAACAGATACCGGTGATAAGTCATTGCTCAACTGGCGTAGAGCTGACGCCAGGGGTTGCTTTTGACGGTGGGAGAGACCTTCGTGTCTTACTGGACAGCTACCGCCCGCTTAAGCTGGGCAGCCCCCAGCCAGTCAGGTGCTGTCCCGCCACAACCTGCCTTCTTCATTGGGTGCATGAAGATTAGGAGAAAATCTGACAAGCAGATCGTTAATTACCGCACCAAACAAAAAGAAAAATTCAAATTCAAGAAACGGATCAGGAAAAGGATCAGCAGTGAAACTGGGCTGTTGGAATGTCCGAACAATGATGCCTGGGCTCTCCCAAGATCTGCAAGACATCAGCGACGCCAGAAAAACCGCCGTCATAAACAGCGAACTAAAGAGGCTCAATGTGGACATTGCCACTCTGCAGGAAACACGGCTGGCTGACTCAGGAACACTAAAGGAAAGGGACTACACCTTCTTCTGGCAAGGAAAGAGTTCTGATGCCCCAAGAGAGCACGGAGTAGGCTTTACAGTAAGGAACAGCCTGCTGAACATGATTGAACCAGGCAGCGGCGGTTCAGAACGACTCTTGACTCTCCGCCTCAACACCACCGAAGGCTATGTCACTCTCATCAGCGTTTATGCCCCAACTCTGTCCGCCTCTCCAGACACCAAGGATGAGTTCTACGAAAATCTTGCATCAACCATAAGGAACATCCCCAGGACAGAACAACTTGTTCTCCTGGGCGACTTCAACGCCAGAGTGGGTGCAGACAATGACTCATGGCCCTTCTGCCTCGGTTCCTTTGGAGTGAGGAAAATGAATGAGAATGGACAGCGACTGCTTGAGTTTTGCGCCTGCCATGAACTGTGCATCGCCAACTCCTTCTTCAAGACGAAGCCTCAGCACAAAGTCTCCTGGAGGCATCCCCGCTCAAAACATTGGCACCAACTGGATTTGATCCTAGTAAGACGTGCCGCTATCAAAAACATTCTCCACACTCGCTCTTATCACAGCGCAGACTGCGACACAGACCACTCTCTGGTATGTTGCAAGATCAGGCTACAACCAAAGAAGTTCCACTGCTCAAAGAAACAAGGGAACCCTCGCATTGACGTCAGCAAGATGTCTCGGCCAGATCTTGTAGAACAGTTCGCAGAGGCCTTTCAGAGAGAATACGATGCATTGCAGCCCAGAGACTCTGCCACTGAGAGATGGGAAACGCTACGAGACACCATGCACCGCATTGCTATGGCCACCTTTGGGAAGAAAACTGTGAAGTCCCACGACTGGTTTGAGGCCAAATCATCACAGATGACTCCCAGTGTTGAGGCCAAGCGTGCCGCACTCACCAAGTATAAGCGGTCACCCAGTGAGAAGAACCTGCAAATCCTCAGGGCTGCCAGGAGTAAGGTTCAGCTTAACGCCAGGCGCTGCGCAAACGAGTACTGGACAGAGCTCAGCGAAGAGATATAGAGTGCTGCTGAAAGAAGCAACATCCGAGGAATGTATGATGGCATCAAGAAGGCACTGGGACCAACACAGACCAAGATCGCCCCCCTCAAATCCTCCACTGGGGAAGTAATCAGCAATCCTAGCCAACAGATGGAAAGATGGGCGGAACACTACTCCGACCTCTATTCCACACAGAACATGGTGTCCCCCTTAGCCCTCGATGCCATCAAGTGCATGCCGGTAATGGAAGAACTTGACGCAGAGCCAACTGCGGATGAACTCAGCAAGGCCATTGATAGCCTGGCATCAGGGAAGGCACCTGGCAACGACGGAATTCCCCCAGACCTCATCAAGCACTGCAAGACTTCTCTTCTGCATCCTTTGCACGCAGTTCTCTGTCAGTGTTGGAATGAGGGAGCTGTACCACAGGACATGAGGGACGTCAAGATCGTCACCCTGTACAAAAACAAGGGCGAAAAGAGCGACTGCAACAACTACAGAGGTATCTCGCTCCTCAGCATTGTTGGCAAAGTCTACGCTCGGGTCCTCCTAATCCGCCTGCAGAAACTGGCTGAACGCGTCTACCCGGAATCACAGTGTGGTTTTCGAGCAGAGAGATCCACGGTAGACATGGTCTTCTCCCTTCGCCAAATCCAGAAGAAGTGCAGAGAGCAGCGGATGCCCCTGTATGTGGCATTCATTGACCTCACCAAGGCCTTGGACCTAGTCAGCAGAGATGGCCTTTTCAGGGCTCTCCGAAAAATCGGCTGCCCCCCCAAACTGCACAGCTTAATTGAGTCCTTCCACTCAAACATGAAAGGGATGGTGCAGTTCAACGGAAACCTCTCCAAGCCCTTCGACGTACGCAGCGGTGTGAAACAAGGCTGCGTCCTGGCCCCAACCCTCTTTGGAATCTTCTTCGCTCTCCTCCTGAGGCATGCGTTCAGCACAGCGCAAGAAGGGATCCATCTGCGGACCAGATCAGATGGCAGGCTCTTCAACCTCGCCCGCCTCAGAGCAAGGACAAAGGTCCGTGAAGCCCTCATCAGAGACATGCTATTTGCCGACGATGCCGCAGTTGTGACCCATACTCAGCGGGACTTGCAGTCACTAATGGACCGCTTCTCCCAGGCCTGCAAAGATTTTGGTCTGACCATCAGTCTTAAGAAGACAAACGTCCTAGGCCAAGACACGCCATCTCCACCAGCCATCACCATTGATGACTACGAGCTTGAAGCCATCCATCAATTCACATATCTTGGGTCCACCATCACCGATAACCTCTCCCTTGACACAGAGGTCGACAAGAGGATCGGGAAGGCAGCCACAACACTAGCCCGCCTCACAAAGAGGGTGTGGACAAATCCCAAGCTGACCACAAAGACAAAGATGGCTGTATACAACGCCTGTGTCCTCAGCACCTTGCTGTATGGCAGCGAGGCGTGGACCACGCATGCTCATCAGGAGAAAAAGCTCAATACCTTCCACCCGAGAAGCCTACGGCGCATACTTGGCATTTCCTGGCAAGACAAGGTGACCAAAACCGAAGTCCTAACCTGCGCTGGCCTCCCAACCATGCATACCATGCTGAGACAGCGTCGGCTGCGCTGGTTGGGCCACGTTCGCCGCATGGAAGATGGTCGCATCTCAGAAGACATCCTTTATGGTGAGCTTGCCACAGGGCAGAGAAACATTGGCCGCCCACAGCTGAGATACAAAGACGTTTGCAAGCGTGACATGAAGGCGCTTGAGATCAACACTGAGTCCTGGGAGGACCTCGCAGACGACCGCAACAGCTGGAGAACTACTCTCAAGAAACAGCTGCGGATTGGTGAGGACAAACTGTCAGCTGCTGCAGCAGAAAAGCGAGTTCGCAGAAAAGGGATGACAGCCAACAGACCAGCATCAGCATACACATGCGACCGCTGCGACAGAGACTGCCTCTCTCGCATTGGTCTGTACAGTCACAGGCGACGCTGCTTGGACCAAGCAGACAGCCCATCTAGACATTAGAACGGATGTACTTTGTCCATGGTCAGTCATGACCGAAGGAGGCCTACTATGTATTGTTGATATACTGTGTATTATGTATTGTTGATACATTGTGTATTATGTATTGTTGATACACTGTGTATTATGTATTGTTGATACACTGTGTATTATGTATTGTTGATACACTGTGTATTATGTATTGTTTATACACTGTATATTATGTATTGTTTATACACTGTGTATTATGTATTGTTGATACACTGTGTATTATGTATTGTTGATACACTGTGTATTATGTATTGTTGATACACTGTGTATTATGTATTGTTGATACACTGTGTATTATGTATTGTTGATACACTGTGTATTATGTATTGTTGATACACTGTGTATTATGTATTGTTGATACACTGTGTATTATGTATTGTTGATACACTGTGTATTATGTATTGTTGATACACTGTGTATTATGTATTGTTGATACAGTTTATTATGTATTGTTGATACACTGTGTATTATGTATTGTTTTATACACTGTATATTATGTATTGTTGATACACTGTGTATTATGTATTGTTTATACACTGTATATTATGTATTGTTGATACACTGTGTATTATGTATTGTTTATACACTGTGTATTATGTATGGTTAATACACTGTGCAGCCTGTGTGTACAAGTCCCGATGTACAAAACGCCAGAAGTACGTGGAGGACTGTGACACTCCCTACAACTGTGTCACTGATGTGTATGAGATGTCTGCCTCCTACAACTACAGTGACTTCTACAGGTACAGGTATGGCCGGTTCTCCCTCTTTACCGGCTATACCTGTGGCAACACAGGTGGGTCCTTTCTGTGGCTGTCTGAACACGTGGTATAGCTGCCTAAGTAATCGTCAATTTTTCGGTTTTTACGGTATCACATCAGAAACAGGAGAAGAGAGGAAGAATGGTTCAGACGTTTGCCTGCTGACAACTTTTCTTCTCAGTTTGACCAGAAAACCAATCTGAACGTCTGCTTCTTCGGAAGGTGACGAAAAACGAGTTGGACCCATGTGCCAGTTGGTCGGTGCACAATAAAGATCCCACGGCCATTCAAAATAGTGAGCAGGGCATTCGTTCAGCTACCCCAGTATAAAACATTGGCGAGATAGATTTGTTTCCAGGTCCGTCCCCATGGAGGCCTGTTAACCTTCTTGCCTTTCTGAGGTCCTGATGGAAAAATGGTGGCACTGCACTGTGGCGACAAGCTCTCAACAGGGGAGAGAAGCCCGATTTTCACATGGTTAATCCATTGTGACGAAAGAAATGGATATGAATATGAATGTGAATTTGAATGTGAATATATGAATATGAAACATGCATCAGGATTGGGAACCGCAGTGGCAGCAATGAACAGATATAAACAGAAAATGTAAATCACCACCATCATCATCACCACCAAGTACAGACTGTACAACACCATCATCACCACCACCACCATGTACAGACTGTACAAGTCACTGATAGTCTCCATCCTGTACAACACCATCACCATCACCACCATGTACAGACTGTACAAGTCACTGGTAGTCTCCATCCTGTACAACACCATCATCACCACCACCACCATGTACAGACTGTACAAGTCACTGATAGTCTCCATCCTGTACATCACCATCACCACCATGTACAGACTGTACAACACCATCACCACCATGTACAGACTGTACAAGTCACTGATAGTCTCCATCCTGTACAACACCATCACCATCACCACCACCATGTACAGACTGTACAACACCATCACCACCATGTACAGACTGTACAAGTCACTGATAGTCTCCATCCTGTACAACACCATCACCATCACCACCATGTACATACTGTACAAGTCACTGACAGTCTCCATTATGTACAACACCATCACCACCATGTACATACTGTACAAGTCACTGACAGTATCCATTAATGTACAACACCATCACCACCATGTACATACTGTACAACACCATCACCACCACCATGTACAGACTGTACAACACCATCACCACCATGTACAGACCGTACAAGTCACTGACAGTCTCCATTATGTACAACACCATCACCACCATGTACATACTGTACAAAACCATCACCACCACCATGTACAGACTGTACAACACCATCATCACCATGTACAGACTGTACAAGTCACTGACAGTCTCCATTATGTACAACACCATCACCACCATGTACATACTGTACAACACCATCACCACCATGTACAGACCGTACAAGTCACTGACAGTCTCCATTATGTACAACACCATCACCACCATGTACATACTGTACAAAACCATCACCACCACCATGTACAGACTGTACAACACCATCATCACCATGTACAGACTGTACAAGTCACTGACAGTCTCCATTATGTACAACACCATCACCACCATGTACATACTGTACAACACCATCACCACCATGTACATACTGTACAACACCATCACCACCATGTACAGAATGTACAAGTCACTGACAGTCTCCATTATGTACAACACCATCACCACCATGTACATACTGTACAAAACCATCACCACCACCATGTACAGACTGTACAACACCATCATCACCATGTACAGACTGTACAAGTCACTGACAGTCTCCATTATGTACAACACCATCACCACCATGTACAGACTGTACAACACCATCATCACCATGTACAGACTGTACAAGTCACTGACAGTCTCCATTATGTACAACACCATCACCACCATGTACAGACTGTACAACACCATCATCACCATGTACAGACTGTACAAGTCACTGACAGTCTCCATTATGTACAACACCATCACCACCATGTACATACTGTACAACACCATCACCACCATGTACATACTGTACAACACCATCACCACCATGTACAGAATGTACAAGTCATTGACAGTCTCCATCCTGTACAACACCATCACCACCATGTACATACTGTACAACACCATTACCACCATGTACATACTGTACAACACCATCACCACCACCATGTACAGACTGTACAAGTCACTGACAGTCTCCATCCTGTAAACACCACCACCAACATTGACACACACACAAGTACAGACTTATACACCATCACACATTACATGTACAACACATCACACCATGTACAATGACATAACATCACACCATTACCAACATGAAATCAGGTATGTACAACACCTCACAACCATGTACAGACTGTACAACACCATCACCACCATGTACACACTGAACAAAATCACTGACAGTCTCCATCCTGTACAACACCATCACACCATGTACAGACTGTACAACACCATCACCACCATGTACACACTGTACAAGTCACTGACACTCTCCATCCTGTACAACACCATCACCACTATGTACAGATTGTACAAAACCATCACCACCATGTACACACTGTACAAGTCCATCACCACCATATACAGACTGTACAAGTCACTGGTAGTCTCCGTCCTCTTTTAGGGTTATGAAGCATGGAGCCTGCTTGCTGACTCATAAAAGGGAATTCAGGACACCCATCACAACACACTGTCCATCCTTAAGGACACCCATCACAACACACTGTCCATGTCCATCCTTCAGGACACCCATCACGACACACTGTCCATCCTTCAGGACACACATCATAACACACTGTCCATGTCCATCCTTCAGGACATCCATCATAACACACTGTCCATGTCCATACTTCAGGACACCAATCACAACACACTGTCAATGTCCATCCTTCAGGACACTCATCATAACACACTGTCCATGTCCATCCTTCAGGACACCCATCACAACACACTGTCCATGTCCATCCTTCAGGACACCCATCATAACACACTGTCCATCCTTCAGGACACACATCATAACACACTGTCCATCCTTCAGGTCAGCCATCATAACACACTGTCCATCCTTCAGGACACCCATCACAACACACTGTCCATGTCCATCCTTCAGGACACTCATCATAACACACTGTCCATATCCATCCTTCAGGACACCCATCACAACACACTGTCCATGTCCATCCTTCAGGACACCCATCATAACACACTGTCCATCCTTCAGGACACCCATCACAACACACTGTCCATCCTTCAGGACACCCATCACAACACACTGTCCGTCCTTCAGGACACCCATCATAACAACTGTCCATCCTTCAGGACACCCATCATAACACACTGTCCGTCCTTCAGGACACCCATCATAACAACTGTCCATCCTTCAGGACACCCATCATAACACACTGTCCATGTCCATCCTTCAGGACACCCATCATAACACACTGTCCATCCTTCAGGACACCCATCATAACAATTGTCCATCCTTCAGGACACCCATCATAACACACTGTCCATGCCCATCCTTCAGGACACCCATCATAACACACTGTCCATCCTTCAGGACACCCATCATAACACACTGTCCATCCTTCAGGACACCCATCATAACACACTGTCCGTGTCCATCCTTCAGGACACCCATCATAACACACTGTCCATGTCCATCCTTCAGGACACCCATCACAACACACTGTCCATGTCCATCCTTCAGGACACCCATCATAACACACTGTCCATGTCCATCCTTCAGGACACCCATCACAACACACTGTCCATGTCCATCCTACAGGACACCCATCATAACACACTGTCCATGTCCATCCTTCAGGACACACATCATAACACACTGTCCATCCTTCAGGACACCCATCATAACACACTGTCCATGTCCATCCTTCAGGACACCCATCACAACACACTGTCCATCCTTCAGGACACCCATCATAACACACTGTCCATGTCCATCCTTCAGGACATCCATCATAACACACTGTCCATCCTTCAGGACACCCATCATAACACACTGTCCATGTCCATCCTTCAGGACACCCATCACAACACACTGTCCATGTCCATCCTACAGGACACCCATCATAACACACTGTCCATCCTTCAGGACACCCATCATAACACACTGTCCATGTCCATCATTCAGGACACCCATCATAACACACTGTCCATCCTTCAGGACACCCATCATAACACACTGTCCATCCTTCATGACACCCATCATAACACACTGTCCATGTCCATCCTTCAGGACACCCATCATAACACACTGTCCATGTCCATCCTTCAGGACACCCATCATAACACACTGTCCATCCTTCACGACACCCATCACAACACACTGTCCATGTCCATCCTTCAGGACACCCATCATAACACACTGTCCATGTCCATCCTTCAGGACACCCATCACAACACACTGTCCATCCATCAGGACACCCATCACAACACACTGTCCATGTCCATCCTTCAGGACACCCATCATAACACACTGTCCATGTCCATACTTCAGGACACCCATCACAACACACTGTCCATGTCCATCCTTCAGAACATCCATCATAACACACTGTCCATGGCCATCCTACAGGACACCCATCATAACACACTGTCCATCCTTCAGGACACACATCATAATACACTGTCCATGTCCATCCTTCAGGACACCCATCACAACACACTGTCCATCCTTCAGGACACCCATCATAACGCACTGTCCATCCATCAGGACACCCATCACAACACACTGTCCATGTCCATCCTTCAGGACACCCATCATAACACACTGTCCATGTCCATCCTTCATGACACCCATCATAACACACTGTCCATGTCCATCCTTCAGGACACCCATCATAACACACTGTCCATCCCTCAGGACACCCATCATAACACACTGTCCGTCCTTCAGGACACCCATCATAACAACTGTCTATCCTTCAGGACACCCATCATAACACACTGTCCGTCCTTCAGGACACCCTTCATAACAACTGTCCATCCTTCAGGACACCCATCATAACACACTGTCCATGTCCATCCTTCAGGACACCCATCATAACACACTGTCCATCCTTCAGGACACCCATCATAACAATTGTCCATCCTTCAGGACACCCATCATAACACACTGTCCATGCCCATCCTTCAGGACACCCATCATAACACACTGTCCATCCTTCAGGACACCCATCATAACACACTGTCCATGTCCATCCTTCAGGACACCCATCATAACACACTGTCCATGTCCATCCTTCAGGACACCCATCACAACACACTGTCCATGTCCATCCTACAGGACACCCATCATAACACACTGTCCATGTCCATCCTTCAGGACACCCATCATAACACACTGTCCATCCTTCAGGACACCCATCATAACACACTGTCCATGTCCATCCTTCAGGACACCCATCACAACACACTGTCCATCCTTCAGGACACCCATCATAACACACTGTCCATGTCCATCCTTCAGGACATCCATCATAACACACTGTCCATCCTTCAGAAAACCCATCATAACACACTGTCCATGTCCATCCTTCAGGACACCATCACAACACACTGTCCATGTCCATCCTACAGGACACCCATCATAACACACTGTCCATCCTTCAGGACACCCATCATAACACACTGTCCATGTCCATCCTTCAGGACACCCATCATAACACACTGTCCATCCTTCAGGACACCCATCATAACACACTGTCCATCCTTCAGGACACCCATCATAACACACTGTCCATGTCCATCCTTCAGGACACCCATCATAACACACTGTCCATGTCCATCCTTCAGGACACACATCACAACACACTGTCCATCTTTCAGAACACACATTATAACACACTGTCCATCCATCAGGACACCCATCACAACACACTGTCCATGTCCATCCTTCAGGACACCCATCAAAACACACTGTCCATCCTTCACGACACCCATCACAACACACTGTCCATGTCCATCCTTCAGGACACCCATCATAACACACTGTCCATGTCCATCCTTCAGGACACCCATCATAACACACTGCCCATCCTTCATGACACCCATCATAACACACAGTCCATCCTTCAGGACACCCATCATAACAAACTGTCCATCCTTCAGGACACCATCATAACACACTGTCCATCCTTCAGGACACCCATCATAACACACTGTCCATCCTTCAGGACACCCATCATAACACACTGTCCATGTCCATCCTTCAGGACACCCATCATAACACACTGTCCATCCTTCATGACACCCATCATAACACATGTCCATGTCCATCCTTCAGGACACCCATCATAACACACTGTCCATCCTTCAGGACACCCATCATAACACACTGTCCATGTCCATCCTCAGGACACCCATCATAACACACTGTCCATCCCTCAGGACACCCATCATAACACTTTGTCCATCCTTCAGACACCCATCATAACACACTGTCCATGTCCATCCTTCAGGACACCCATCTAACACACTGTCCATCCTTCAGACACCCATCCAACACACTGTCCATCTTCGGACACCCATCATAACACACTGTCCATCCTTCAGGACACCCATCATAACAACTGTCCATCCTTCGGACACCATCATAACACTGTCCAGTCATCCTTCAGGACCCCATCATAACACACTGTCCATCTCAGGACACCATCCAACAATTGTCCATCCTTCAGACACCACAACACTGTCCATGCCATCTCAGGACACCCTCATAACACACTGTCCATCCTTCAGGACACCCATCATAACACACTGTCCATCCTTCAGACACCATCATACCACGTCCATTCCATCCTCAACACCCATCTAACACACTGTCCATGCCATCCTTCAGACCCATCAACACACTGTCCATCCATCTCAGACACCATCCAACTGTCATGTCCTCCTTCAGGACACCCATCAACACATGTCCATCCTTCAGGACACCCATCAAACACACTGTCCGTCCTCCTCAGACATCCATCATAACACCTCCATGGCCATCCAGGACACCCATCATACACACTGTCCTCCTTCAGGACACCATCAAACACACTGTCATCTTCAGGACCCATCCTCTCAGACCTAAACACATGTCACTGACACCCATAACCTGTCCATCTTCGGACACCCATCAAACACACGTCCATCCTCAGGACACCATCAACACACTGTCCATTTCCTTCAGGACACCCATCATAACACATGTCCATTCCTTTCAGGACACCATCAAACACACTGTCCATCTTCAGAACACCATATAACACACTGTCCATCCATCAGGACACCCATCAAACACTGTCCATACTTCAGACACCATCAACACACTGTCCATCCTCAGACACCCATCAAACCACCTGTCCATCCTTCAGACACCCTCATACACACTGTCCATGTCCATCCTTCAGGACACCATCATAACACACTGTCCATCCTTCAGACACCCATCAAACACGTCCATCCTTCAGACACCATCATAAAACTGTCATCTTCAGGACACCCATCTAACACACTGTCCATCCTCAGGACACCATCATAACACACTGTCCATCCTTCAGGACCATCTAACACACTGTCCATGTCCATCCTTCAGACACCATCATAAACACTGTCATCCTCAGACACCATCATAACCTTTGTCCATCCTTCAGGACACCCATCATAACACACTGATCCTCAGGACACCCATCATAACACACTGCCATCCTTCGGACACCCATCAAAACACTGTCCATCCTTCAGGACACCTCATAACACACTGTCCATCCTCTAGGACACCATCATAACAACTGTCCATCCTTCAGGAACCTCATAACACCTGTCCATGTCCATCCTTCAGGACACCATCTAACACACTGTCCTCTAGGACACCTCAACAATGTCCATCTTCAGGACACCACATAACACATGCATCTCACCTGACCCCTTAACACATGTCATCTTAGAACCATCTAACACTGTATCTAGGCCCATCAAATGCCTCCTTCAGACACCTATACAACTGTCCATTTAGGAACCATAAACTGTCTCCTCAGACACCCTCATAACAGTCCATTGTCCATCTTCAGGACACCATCTAAAACTTCATGCCATCTTCAGGAACCATCATAACACACTGTCCATCCTTCAGGACACCATCATAACACATGTCCATCCTAGGACACCCATCATAACCATGTCCATGTCCATCCTCAGGACACCCATCTAAACACTGTCTCTCTAGGACACCATCAAACACTGTCATCATCTCAGGACACCATCAAAACATGTCCATGTCATCTTCAGGACACCCATAAACACTGTCATGTCCATCTTCAGGACACCCATCACAACACATGTCCATCCTTCAGACACATATAACACATGTCCATCCATCTAGGACCCATCATAACACACTGTCCATCTTCAGGACACCCCAACCAGCCATCATTCAGAACCCTAAACACCTGTCCTCCATCTAGGACACCATCATAACACACTGTCAGCACTTCAGGACCTCATAACACACGCCATCCTTCAGGACACCCATATACACAGTCATCCTTCAGGACACATCATAACAATGTCCATCTTCAGGACACCATATAACACACTTCCATCCTTAGGAACCTCATACACACTGTCGTCTCCTTCAGACACCCATCATAACACACTGTCCCTCTTCAGGAACCATCATAACACATGTCATCCTTCAGACACCCATCAAACAACTGTCCATGTCCATCTTCAGGACACCCATCATAACACCTGCATCCTCAGACACCATCAAACACATGTCATCTCAGACACCCATCAAACACACTGTCCATGCCATTCAGGACACCATCATAACACACTGTCCATGTCCATCTTCAGGACACCACAAACACACTGTCCATGTCCATCCTTCAGGACACCATCAAAACACTGTCATGTCCATCCTTCAGGACACCATCATAACACATGTATCTTCGACACCACACAACCTGTCCATCTTCAGGACACCCATCATAACACATGTCATTCCCCTCAGGACACCCATCATAACACACTGTCCATCTCAGGACACCCATCATAACACACTGTCATCCATTCAGGACACCCATCACAACACACTGTCCATCTCTCAGGACACCCATCATAACACACTGTCATCCTTGACACCCATCATAACACACCCATTCGACCATATACACACATGTCCATCCTTCAGGACACCCATCATAACACACTGTCCATCCTTCAGGACACCCATCATAACACACTGTCCATGTCCATCCTTCAGGACACCCATCATAACACACTGTCCATCCTTCAGGACACCCATCACAACCACTGTCCATCCTTCAGGACACCCATCATAACACACTGTCCATTCCTTCAGGACACCCATCATAACACATGTCCATGTCCATCCTTCAGGACACCCATCATAACACACTGTCCATCCTTCAGGACACCCATCATAACACACTGTCCATGTCCATCCTTCAGGACACCCATCATAACACACTGTCCATGTCCATCCTTCAGGACACCCATCATAACACACTGTCCATCCTTCAGGACACCCATCACAACACACTGTCCATCCTTCAGGACACCCATCATAACACACTGTCCATCCTTCAGGACACCCATCATAACACACTGTCCATCCTTCAGGACACCCATCATAACACACTGTCCATCCTTCAGGACACCCATCATAACACACTGTCCATCCTTCAGGACACCCATCATAACACACTGTCCATACTTCAGGACACCCATCATAACACACTGTCCATCCTTCAGGACACCCATCATAACACACTGTCCATCCTTCAGGACACCCATCATAACACACTGTCCATGTTCATCCTTCAGGACACCCATCATAACACACTGTCCATCCTTCAGGACACCCATCATAACACACTCTGTCCATCCTTCAGGACAACCAGGAAGGAGGCCGTCATCGAGGTGGACAGAGGAAGACCTGGGTGGCAACAACCTCAAAATGTCTGAACTGTTTGTTGCTGTGCCTCACAGACAGAGATGGAGCATCTTGTGAGTCCCACAACACTGGTTAAAAGAGCAGCAACAGATATGGTTGACTACATATATATGTATATGTATATATATATACATGAGTTGGATCAATTCCAAGATACCCACTCACGGCATAGATGCCATGGGATGGCAAAGGCTCCAACATCACCATGGTACATGGCATCAGCCGGACAGGCCGGTGAAGTTTAGGGGGTGAAGTAGACTGTGCAGGGAGGGGTTGGTGGTGCTGGTGTTAGGGAATATGTTTCAATCCCTAGTGCACCAGTTTGCTATCAGATGGAATATTTCTTCAACGTTGGAAGACCTTCAGTTTGCAGACAGCCCAGCGCTGGTCTCCCCCACACATCAACACATGCTGTACATAACGTCCTGTCTTAACATCACACAACGACAGGCCTTAAGATCATCAGAAGACAACAGAAGTGATGACAATCAACATCCTAAACCCGTTTTCTATTTATCCCAGTGATGGAACAGATTTACACACGAATGAAGAGTTCACCTCCATGGGCATCATTATCAGACATGACATAGGAACAGTGACGTCACCAGCTGTCTGAACAAGGTCATAAACACTCTATGACATAGGAACAGACAGTGACGTCAACAGCTGACTTAACAAGGTCCTAAACACTCTATAACATAGGAACAGACAGTGACGTCAACAGCTGACTTAACAAGGTCATAAACACTCTATAACATAGGAACAGACAGTGACGTCAACAGCTGACTTAACAAGGTCATAAACACTCTATGACATAGGAACAGTGACGTCAACAGCTGTCTTAACAAGGTCATAAACACTCTATGACATAGGAACAGACAGTGACGTCAACAGCTGTCTTAACGAGGTCTATCTGTCTGTCTATCTATCTTTCTATATCTATCTATCTATCTATCTACTCTATATATCTATCTTCTGTCTGTCTGTCTGTCTATGTATCTGCCTGCCTGCCATCTTCTATCTATCTGTCTGCCTGCCTTTCTATCTATCTATCTATCTATTATATTATCTATCTATCTATCTATCTACTATCTATCTATCTATCTATCTATCTGTCTGTCTGTCTGTCTGTCTATATAATTATCTGTCTGTCCATCTATCTGTCTGTCTGTCTGTCTATTCATCTCTAAGTCCGTCTGTCTGTCTAGCTATCTACCGATCTGTCTATCTATACACAATGCACGAACGTGCACACACACACACACACACACACACACACACACACACACACACACCACACACACACACACACACACACACACACACACACACACACACTATCTATCTATCTATCTGTCTCTCTCTCTGCTCTCTTCTGTCTCTTTATCTATCTATCTATCTATCTATCTATCCGTCTGTCTGTCTATCTATCTGTCTGTCTATCTATCTGCCTATCTATCTATCTATCTATCTATCTATTTATTTGTCTGTCTGTCTACCTGTCTGTCTGTCTGTTTATCTGCTCATCCATTCATTTATATAGTCATTATTCAAATATTTTTATCCTTTCATTCATTCATTATTCAATTCATTCATTCATTCATTCATTCATTTGTACATTTAGTTAGTTAGTTAGTTAGTTAGTTAGTTAGTTAGTTAGTTAGTTAGTTGGGTAGTTAGTTAGTTGGGTAGTTAGTTAGTTAATTAATTAGATAGTTAAACAGTTAGTTAGTTATTCATTTATTTGTTTATTTGGTTTTTGTTGATTTATTTATTTATTCATTTTCTTTCTTTCTTTCTTTCTTTTTCTTCCTGTATTCATTCATTTATTCATTCATTCATTCATGTCGGAGTTATGAATCCATTGATTTATTTATCAATGCATTATTTGCTTCCATCATGGTGTTCAGGTGTTGGCCCCTGTAAGTCAGACCAGTGTTTTAACCCTTTCGCTGACCCCAGAGGCTGTCCACGTCACGTGGCCCGACCTGTCTTCCTGTTGGTAGCAAAGTGGTTAACACATCAACCACGCCTTCGTCTGTAGACAGGCCCCGGCATGCACACTAACACTCTGTCGTCTTTATCGTCATCGTCATCGTCACCGTCGTCTTCTTATGTCGACTGGTGATAGATGAAATAGGTCAGTGAGGGATGGTGGTGATGATGGTGTGGTGGTGATGGTGGTGGTGGTGGTGGTGGTGGTGGTGGGTGGTGGTCATGGTCATAGGTCTGGTGTGTGGTAGAGTGTGGTGGTGGTGGTGGTGGTTGGTGATGGTCATGGTCATGGTGGTGTGGTGGTGTGGTGGTGGTGTGGTGGTGGTGGTGATGGTCATGGTCGGTGGTGGTGGTGGTGTGATGGTATGGTGGTGGTGGTGGTGGTGGTGCATGGTCATGGTCATGGTGGTGGTGATGGTGGTGGTGGTGGTGGTGATGGTGATGATGGTCATGGTCATGGTCTGTGGTGGTGGTAGTGATGGTGATGGTGGTGGTGATGGTGATGGTGATGATGGTCATGGTCATTGTCATAGTGGTGGTGGTAGTGATGTGATGGTGGTGTGATGGTGGTGGTGGTGGGTGATGTGATGATGGTGGTTTGATGGGTGGATGATATGGTCATGGTAGTGTCATGAGTGGTGGTGGGTATGTGTGTGATGGTGGGTGGTGATGGTGATGATGGTCATGGTCATTGTCATAGTGGTGTGGATGATAGTGATGTGGTGATGGTGGTGGTTGGGTGATGGTGATGATGTCATGGTCATTGTCATGTGGTGTGGTAGTGTGTGATGGTGTGATGTGGTGGTGGTGGTGGTGATGGTGTGAGTCATGGTCATGTCTAGTGTGTGTGTGTGTGATGGTGGTGGTGGTGGTGGGTGTGTGATGGTGATGATGGTCATGGTCATTGTCATTGGATAGTATGGTGTGGTAGGTGTGGGGTGATAGCTGATGATGTGGTGGTAGTGATGTGTGGTGTGGTGGTGGTGTGGTGTGATGATGGTCATGGTCATTGTCATAGTGTGGTGGTAGTGATGTGAGTGGTGGTGGTGGTGATGGTGGTGTGGTTGATGGTGGTGGATGGTGGATGATGGTCATGTTATGTATAGTGGATGGAAGTGTAGTGATATGTGAGTGGTGGTGTGATGTGATGGTAGCTGATGTGATGGTGGTGATGTTGGTGTGATGGTGTGTGGTTATGGTATGAGGGGTCATTAGTGTGTGTGGTATGTGATATGTGATGGTAGGTGGTGATGATGGTGGATGGTGGTGGTGATGGTGATGATGGTCATGATCATTGTCATGTGTGGTGGGTGGTATGTGGTACGGTTGATGGTGGTGGTGTCGATGTGGTGGTGGTAGTGATGTGGTGTGATGGGATTGAGGTATGGTATATTTGTTCGTGATGATGTGTTGTGGTGGTATGATGATTATGGTGTGATGTGGTGTGATGTGTGTGAGGGTGGATGTGTGGTTGTGATGATGTGGATGTGATGGTGTGATGGGGTGATGATGGTGATGTATGGTGATGATGAGATGTGTGAGTATGTGGTGGTGATTGTGGTGTGTGTGGTGATGATGGTGGTTTGTATGATGGTGTGGTGGTGGTGGTGATGATGGTGGTGATGTGTGTGTGGTGATGTGGTGATGTGTGTGATGTTGATGTAGTGTGTGGTGATGGTGGTGGTGGTGAGATGTGGATGTGTGGTGGTGATGATGGATGGTGATGGTTGAGTGATCGTGTGATGGTTGTGATGGTGGTATGGATGGTGTGATGTGATGGTGATATGTGGTGATGTGTAGTGGTGTGAGTGTGATGATGGTGTGATGGTGAGTGATGTGGTATGATGTGGGTGATGGGGATGGTGATGTGGTGATGATGGTGTGATAGTGTATGGGATGGTGGTGATGAGGGTGATGGAGATGGTGATGGGTGATGATGGGTGGTGGTGGTGTATGATGGTGTGATGATGTGTGATGGTGTATGGTGTGATGGTGGTGTGATGGTGATGGTGGTGTGATGTGGTGATGGTGGTGATGTGGTGGTATGGTGATGGTGATGATGGTGGGATGTGGTGAGTGGTGTGGTGATGGTGGTGATGATGGTGGTGATGGTTGATGTGGATGATGGTGGTGATGTGATGGTGATGGTGGTGATGGTGTGATGATGGTGGTGGTGTGATGTGATGGTGATGATGGTGTGATGATGTGGAGATGAGTGGTGATGGTGATGATGGTGGGATGATGGTGGTGATGGTGGTGTGGTGGTGATGGTGTGTGGATGGATGATGGTGTGATGGTGTGAGTGATGATGGTGATGTGGTGAGGGTGGTGATGGTGGTGATGATGGATGTGGTTGTGTGGTGGTGATGAGTGATGGATTGGTGGTGATGTGGTGAGTGAGTGGTGTGATGGATGGTGAGTGTGATGGTGGTGATGGTGGTGATGATGGGTGGTGATGGGTGTGTGTGATGGGTGGTGATGATGTGTGATGATGGTGATGATGGTGGTGTGATGGTGATGTGTGATGGTGTGATGATGTGATGATGGTGGTGATGAGTGGTGATGAGTGGTGATGATGATGTGTGTGAGTGGGTGATGATGTGGGATGTGGTGTGATGGTGGATGATGGTGGTGTATGGATGGTGATGGTGGTGATGATGGTGGTGATGGTGGTGATGTGGTGGTGATGGATGGTGGTGATGTGGTGATGTGGTGGTGGATGAGTGGTGGATGTGTGTGATGGTGGTGATGATGTGGTGATGTGGGGTGTGTGAGTGATGTGGTGATGGTGTGAGATGGTGATGATGTGTGGTGATGGGATGGTGGTGGTGTGATGATGGTGGTGATGATGGTGATGATGGTGGTGATGGTGTGTGATGATGTGGTGGATGATGGTGTGATGTGTGGTGTGATATGGTGATGATTGGTGGTGATGTGGTGTGATGGTGGTGATGATGGTGGTGATGATGGTGAGTGTGATGATGATGGTGTGGTGATGGTGGTGATGATGGTGGTGATGATGGTGTGATGGTGGTGTGATGGTGGTGATGATGGTGTGTGTGTGGTGTGATGTGTGATGGTGGTGTGATGAGATGGTGTGATGGTGGTGATGGTGTGATTGGTGTGATGATGTGTGATGGTGTGATGATGGTGGTGATGATGGTGTGATGGTGGTGATGATGATGATGGATGGTGATGGTGATGGATGTGGTGATGATGGTGATGATGTGGTGGTGATGATGGTGATGATGATGGTGATGGTGTGTGTGATGATGGTGATGATGGTGGTGATGATGGTGATGATGGTGTGGTGATGGTGGTGATGATGGTGATGATGGATGGTGATGATGGTGTGATGATGGTGTGATGTGGTGTGTGATGGTGGTGATGTGGGTGATGATGGTGTGATGATGGTGTGATGATGGTGGATGATGGTGATGGGTGGTGTGATGTGTGTGATTGGTGGTGTGATGTGGTGTGATGTGTGGTGGTGATGATGGTGGTGGATGTGGTGTATGGTGTGATGGTGGTGATGATGATGGTGGATGATGGTGATGGTGTGATGTGATGGTGATGTGGTGATGTGTGATGATGGTGTGTGGTGTGTGGGGTGAGTGGTGTGATGTTGGTGATGATGGTGGTGATGTGTGGTGGTGATGAGTGGTGATGTGGGTGTGATGGTGGTGTGATGGTGTGTGGTGGTTTGAGTGGTTGTGTTGTGTGGTGGATGTGGTGTTGATTGGTTTTTTTTTTTTTTTTTTTTTTTTTTTTTTTTTTTTTTTTTTTTTTTTTTTTTTTTTTTTTTTTTTTTTTTTTTTTTTTTTTTTTTTTTTTTTTTTTTTTTTTTTTTTTTTATGGGTGATATGTTGTGGATGGTGATGTGGATGAGGGTTTGTGTGAGGTGATGGTGTGGTGATGATGATTTGGGGGTGGTGATGAGGGTGTGTATGTGATGTTGGATGGGAGATGGTGGAGTGTGGTGAGTTGAGGTGGTGTGTGATGGTGGTGATTGTGTGATGATGTGTGGTGTGTGATGGTGTATGGTGATGTGGTGGTGTGTGAGTGGTGTGTGTGGTGTGATGTGGTGATGTGATGTGGTGTGATGGTGATGTGGTGGTGGTGTGATGTGGTTGGTGATTGTGGTGTGTGATGGTGTGATGGTGTGGTGGTTGTGTGAGTGGTGTGATGGTTGGGTGTGATGTTGGTGGGTGATGGATGGGTGATGTGTGATGTGGTGGTGATGTTGGTGATGGTGATGTGTGATGGTGTGATGGTGATGAGTGTGATGGTGGTGATGTGTGGGGTGGTGTGTGGTGATGTGAGAGATGATATATGATGATGAAGGAGGAAGAAGAGAGGTGATGATATGAGTGAGAGGAAGCACGGAGATGATGATGATGGTGAGATATGATGATGTTGATGATGTGTATGGGTGGTGGTGCGTGTGTGTGTGATGTGGTGGTGTGGTGTGTGGTGTGATGTGGTGTGATGGTGGTGTGGTGGTGTGATGTGTGTGGTGTTGTGTGTATGTGTGGTGTATGGTATGTGTGGTGTGGTATTGTGTGTGGTGTGTGTGATGTGTTGTGTATGTGGTGTGTATGTGATGATGTATGTGTGATGTGATGATGTGGATAAAGATGTAGAGAGAGATGATGATAATGTCGATGTGATCGTGTAGACGGGTGATGAGTGATGTGTGGTGATGATATGTGTGATGAATTGATGATTGTATGGTGTGGTCGTGTGTGTGTGTGTGTATGTGTGTGTATGTGTGTGTGATGTATGTGTGTGTATGTGTTGTGTGTATGTGTGTGTGTATGTGTGTGTATGTGTGTGTATGTGTGTATGTATGTGTGTGTGTATGTGTGTGTATGTGTATGTGTGTGTGTGTATGTGTGTGTATGTGTGTTGTATGTATGTGTGTGTGTATGTGTGTGTATGTGTATGTGTGTGTAGTATGTGTGTGTGTGTGTGTGTGTGTGTATGTGTTTGTTGTGTGTGTGTGTGTGTATGTGTGTGTGTGTGTGTGTGCAGGCTGTGACAACAACGGGAGCTATGTACCAGCAGGCACAGTGACGTGGAGTGACCCTTGTTCCCACACAGTCTGTGAGGTCACTGGGGGTGTCGGCACTTTGGTCACTTCTTTTAGAGGTCACATGTCCTGTCTGTCTGTCTGTCTGTCTGTCTGTCTGGTCACTGGGGTGTCGGCACTTTTGTCACTTCTTTTAGAGGTCACATGTCCTTGTCTGTCTGTGTCTGTCTGTCTGGTCACTGGGGGTGTCGGCACTTTGATCACTTCTTTTAGAGGTCACATGTCTTGTCTGTCTGTCTGTCTGTCGGTCTGTCGGTCGGTCTGTCTGTCTGTCTGTCTGTCTGTCTGGTCACTGGGGTGTCGGCACTTTGATCACTTCTTTTAGAGGTCACATGTCTTGTCTGTCTGTCTGTCTGTCTGTCTGTAAGGTCATTGGGGGTGTCGGCATTTTGGTCACTTATTTTAGAGGTCACATGACTTGTCTGTCTGTCTGTCTGTCTCTCTCTCTCTCTTTCTCTCTCTCTCTTTGGGTGTGTGCGCGTAAAGATTGATCACCTCATTCACAGGTAGACACACCTGTGTGTGTTGATAAATTGACGTCAACAATTGTGTGGGTACACGACCTTCTGTGCTTGCTTGAAATATGAACCGTCTTCATCTAGCTGACAAATTAGTGAAATCTGTTTGAGGTTATGATTAGGTGACATCTGTTTGAGGTTATGATTAGGTGACATCTGTTTGAGGTTATGATTAGGTGACATCTTTTGAGTTATGATTAGGTGACATCTGTTTGAGGTTATGATTAGGTGACATCTGTTTGAGGTTATGATTAGGTGAAATCTGTTTGAGGTTATGATTAGGTGAAATCTGTTTGAGGTTATGATTGAGTGACATCTGCTTGAGGTTATGATTAGGTGACATCTGTTTGAGGTTATGATTAGGTGACATCTGTTTGAGGTTATGATTAGGTGACATCTTTTGAGGTTATGATTAGGTGACATCTGTTTGAGGTTATGATTAGGTGACATCTGTTTGAGGTTATGATTAGGTGAAATCTGTTTGAGGTTATGATTAGGTGACATCTGTTTGAGGTTATGATTAGGTGAAATCTGTTTGAGATTATGATTAGGTGAAATCTGTTTGAGGTTATGATTAGGTGACTGTTTGAGATTATGATTAGGTGACATCTGTTTGAGGTTATGATAGGTGACATCTGTTTGAGGTTATGATTAGGTGACATCTTTTTGAGGTTATGATTAGGTGACATCTGTTTGAGGTTATGATTAGGTGACATCTGTTTGAGGTTATGATTAGGTGAAATCTGTTTGAGGTTATGATTAGGTGACATCTGTTTGAGGTTATGATTAGGTGAAATCTGTTTGAGATTATGATTAGGTGACATCTGTTTGAGGTTATGATTAGGTGACATCTGTTTGAGGTTATGATTAGGTGACATCTGTTTGAGGTTATGATTAGGTGACATCTGTTTGAGGTTATGATTAGGTGACATCTGTTTGAGGTTATGATTAGGTGACATCTGTTTGAGGTTAGGATTAGGTGAAATCTGTTTGAGGTTCTGATTAGGTGACATCTGTTTGAGGTTATGATTAGGTGACATCTGTTTGAGGTTATGATTAGGTGACTGTTTGAGGTTATGATTAGGTGACATCTGT
>JAPXFY010000029.1:50087384-50089884 GCA_030674185.1 Monoplex corrugatus
CTTGGTCTCGCAATGTCCTGTGATTCTCTGTCTAGTCATCTACTTCTTCTCTTCTCTTCTTCTTTTCTTCACATTCCTTTTCTTTGTATCTTCTCACTTCCTGTTTCTTCTTCTGATACTTCTCTGTCTTCTTCCTCTTATTGTCTTATGCCTTACAGCTTCCTGATTTCATCATCATCACAGACATTCATCTATTTTTTCAATCTGATCAGACATTCATTGATTCTTATCAAGCCATGCAATCATCAACTTCATCATCATCATAATCCATCAACATCACTTAATTTATCATCAATACATCATCATATTCATCAATCATGACAACTTCACTGATATGTCTCATGATCATCAATCATATCACTTGATCATTTATAATCCAATGACAACATCATCTTCATTATCACAACTTCATTTCATTTCTTCATATCCTGATCACATCTCTTCTTTTCGAATTGTTTTATCGCAATCTTCACTGTTCTTTTTCGCAAGATTCCTTCGTTCTTCTTTTTCGCAATCCTCTCTGTCCTTGTTTCTGCATAATCGTCTCTTCTTACTGTCGATTTTTGCAATTCTGACTTCGCAATTCTATTTCTTACACCATGTCCTTCTTCTTCGCAATTTTACTACTCTTCGCAATTCGATATCTCATTCTTTTTCTCGGACATGTCTTCTGTGCGACATTCCTGTGATTTTTGCAATTCCTTCCTTTCTTTTCTTCGAATCTTCTCTTCGCAATTTTTTACTTGCGCAATTCCTTTGCAATTCTTCTTTCCTTGCAAATTCATCTTTGCAATTCTTCAGCGCAATTCTTGTTCCTTCTTCCTCGCAATTCTTCTTCGCAATTTTTTCTTCTTCTTCTTCGCAATTCTTCTTCACAATTCTGCTTCGCAATTCTTCTTCTTCGCAATTCTTCTTCGCAATTCTTCTTCTTCACAATTCTTCTTCTTCTTCGCAATTCTTCTTCGCAATTCTTCTTCGCAATTCTTCTTCTTCGCAATTCTTCTTCTTCGCAATTCTTCTTCGCAATTCTTCTTCGCAATTCTTCGCAATTCTTCTTCTTCTTCTTCACAATTCTTCTTCTTCGCAAATAATCTTCTTCGCAATTCTTCTTCTTCGCAATTCTTCTTCTTCTGTTTCTTCGCAATTCTTCTTCTTCTTCTTCTTCTTCTTTTTCTCTTCTTCTTCTTCTTCTTCTTCTTCGCAATTCTTCTTCTTCGCAATTCTTCTTCTTCCTCTTCTTCTTCTTCTTCTTCTTCTTTTTTTTTTTTCTTCTGCTTCTTCTTCTTCTTCTTCTTCTTCTTCTTCTTCGCAATTCTTCTTCCTCTTCTTCTTCTTCTTCCTCTTCCTCTTCCTCTTCCTCTTCCTCTTATTCTTCCTCTTCGCAATTCTTCCTCTTCGCAATTCTTCCTCTTCGCAATTCTTCCTCTTCGCAATTCTTCCTCTTCGCAATTCTTCCTCTTCGCAATTCTTCCTCTTCGCAATTCTTCCTCTTCGCAATTCTTCCTCTTCGCAATTCTTCTTCTTCGCAATTCTTCTTCTTCTTCGCAATTCTTCGACTTCTTCGCAATTCTTCTTCTTCTTCGCAATTCTTCTTCTTCTTCGCAATTCTTCTTCTTCTTCGCAATCTTCTTCTTCTTCGCAATTCTTCTTCTTCTTCGCAATTCTTCTTCTTCTTCGCAATTCTTCTTCTTCTTCGCAATTCTTCTTCTTCTTCTTCTTCTTCTTCTTCTTCTTCGCAATTCTTCTTCTTCGCAATTCTTCTTCTTCTTCGCAATTCTTCGCAATTCTTCGCAATTCTTCGCAATTCTTCGCAATTCTTCTTCTTCGCAATTCTTCGCGATTCTTCTTCTTCGCAATTCTTCTTCTTCGCAATTCTTCTTCTTCGCAATTCTTCTTCTTCTTCTTCGCAATTCTTCTTCTTCTTCTTCGCAGTTCTTCTTCTTCGCAGTTCTTCTTCTTCTTCGCAGTTCTTCTTCTTCTTCGCAGTTCTTCTTTTTCTTCGCAGTTCTTCTTCTTCTTCGCAGTTCTTCTTCTTCTTCGCAATTCTTCTTCTTCTTCTTCTTCTTCTTCTTCGCAATTCTTCTTCTTCGCAATTCTTCTTCTTCTTCGCAATTCTTCGCAATTCTTCGCAATTCTTCGCAATTCTTCTTCTTCGCAATTCTTCGCAATTCTTCTTCTTCGCAATTCTTCTTCTTCGCAATTCTTCTTCTTCGCAATTCTTCTTCTTCTTCTTCGCAATTCTTCTTCTTCGCAATTCTTCTTCTTCTTCATAATTCTTCTTCTTCGCAATTCTTCTTCTTCGCAATTCTTCTTCTTCTTCTTCGCAATTCTTCTTCTTCTTCTTCGCAATTCTTCTTCTTCTTCTTCTTCGCAATTCTTCTTCTTCTTCTTCGCAGTTCTTCTTCTTCTTCGCAGTTCTTCTTCTTCTTCGCAGTTCTTCTTCTTCTTCGCAGTTCTTCTTCTTCTTCGCAGTTCTTCTTCTTCTTCGCAGTTCTTCTTC
>JAPXFY010000029.1:50094884-50097384 GCA_030674185.1 Monoplex corrugatus
CTTGTGTTCGTGTTCTTCTGCCAAACAGTCTCTGAGCAGGCGAACTGTTTACAGTCTCTGTCGGGATGTTTCTCAGCTCAAGTAAAGCGAGGAAGGGATCTTGATTGTTGTGTTCTGCTTTCTTCATGCACGTCTTTGCAGCCTTCACCGCGCTCTCTGCTTTTCCATTGGACTGAGGGTAGTGTGGTGAACTTGTTACGTGTTCAAACCCATATGTTTTTCTGAACTTTCCAAACTGGTTTGATATGAATTCCACAGTCTGTTGTCAGGCGTTCTAGTATTCCGTGTCTTGCCAAGTGTCTCTTCAGACAGATGATGACCTCTTTGGATTCTCTTGTTTGTAACCGATCAATCTCAAAGAAATCAGAGTAGTGATCGACCGTGACCAGGTATTCATTGCCATTATGTTCAAAGATGTCACAAGCGATGTGTTGCCAGGGCAGGTCAGGGATCTCTGTACTGATAAGTGGTTCCTTCTGCTGACCACGTTGGTATGTGTTACAGGCGCTGCATGTTTTGACAAAATCTTCAATGTCCATGTTCATCTTGGGCCAGTAGACTACCTCACGTGCTCTTCTTATGCAGCTCTGAATTCCTGGGTGGCTTGCATGAAGTTTCTCAAGGATGTCTGCTCTTTCGCTTTCAGGTACAATTACTCTGTGGCTTTTGAAGACAAGTCCGTTGTGGACTGACAGTTCCTCCCTGAAAGGAAAGTATTCTTGTAACTGTAATGAAAGTTGTTGTTTCTCCTCTGGCCAGCCTTGTAGAATGACAGCTTTCATGGTTTTCATGGTTGCCTCTTCCTGAGTTGCTTGCTGCAGACTGTTCAGTCTCTCTTGGCTGATGGCCAGTTCTTGCAATTAGTCTGTTTTCTCCAGGTCTGTGAGGAAAACGGCTTCCTTGTGGGTGACTTGCTGTTCCGCTTTTCCACAGACTGCTCTGCTGAGGGTGTCAGCCAGGTGCATCTCAGATCCATGCTTGTACACTACCGTGTACCTAAACTTCTGAGTTCTGAGTAGCATCCTCTGAATCCTCTTAGGTGCTGAGAGCAGGCTCTTCTTGTGAATGGTCTCTAGTGGTTTGTGGTCGGTCTCCACCAGGATGTCTCTTCCATAGACGTATCTCTCAAACCTTTCCAGACCGAAGAGTATTGCCAACATCTCCTTTTCTATTTGAGCATTGCTTTTTTCTGTCTCGGTCAAGGCTCGTGATGCGTACTGAATCGGTTGACCATCCTGCATGAGACAAGCTCCAAGTCCAAACTGTGAAGCATCACACTGAAGGGTGGTTGTACGCTTTCCTGAAGAGTCAAAGTAGCGAAGTACCGGTGGCTCAGAGAGTATCTTCTTCACTTTCTTCAGGGCTTCTCCGTGGACGTCTTCATCCCATCTGAAGTGGACGTCCTTTTTTACCAGTTCTCTGAGTGGTGCTGCTGCCTCAGACAGGTTTGGTGCAAATTTCTGAAGGTATCCGACTACACCGAGTAGTCTCTGCACAGCTGCTTTGTCTTCTGGCACTGGGAGTTGTTGGACAGCGTCCAATTTCTTTGGGTCGGCTTTCAAGCCTTCTCTTGAGAAGATGTGTCCCAAATATGATATCTCTGTTCGTTTCATCTCAACCTTCTCCTTGTTGAGTTTGATTCCAGTCTCTCGGCATCGTTGTAGCAAACGGTTCAGGTTGGTATCATGAACTTGTGCTCCTGCTTCGTCGGTTGGTCCTCTGCCAAAAACAAAGATGTCATCATGAACCGCCACCACGCCTGACAGTCCTGCCAGAGCGATGTCAATCCTCCTCTGGAATTCTTCTGGGGCTGGTGAAATTCCAAAGGGCATTCGTTTCCATCGGTATTTGCCAAAAGGCGTCTCAAATGTTGTCAGGTAGCTGCTGTCTTCGTCCAGTTCAACGTGCCCAAACCCGTTTTTCGCGTCCAGGTGTGTGAAGTATTTTGCATCTTTGAGGAGAGGCAGTACGTCATCAATGGTTGGCATGGGGTACTCGTTTCTCCTGAGGGCTTTGTTCAGTGGCTTAGGGTCGATGCACAGTCTGACTTTCCCATTGCTCTTTGTTGTTACGACCAAACTGCTTATCCACTCCGTTGGCGTGTCTACTTTAGTGACCACGTCCAGTTTTTTCAACCTCTTCAGCTCGTCCTTCACTTTCTCTTGCACTGCTATCGGCCACTTTCTGCAAGGCATCTTCACTGGAGCAATACTGGGGTCTGTTTCTAGGTGTAATTTCCCTTCTAGTTTTCCTTCTCCTTCAAAGACATCGTTGTACTTTGTGAGCATATCTTTTGCATTTTCCTCCTCTTTCTGATTCGCCGCTATCGTTGCAATGTTCTCTTCATTGATCGTCAACAATTGCA
Source organism: Monoplex corrugatus (assembly GCA_030674185.1). Taxonomy (NCBI): domain Eukaryota; kingdom Metazoa; phylum Mollusca; class Gastropoda; order Littorinimorpha; family Ranellidae; genus Monoplex; species Monoplex corrugatus. The sequence continues at coordinate 50,097,250 of JAPXFY010000029.1, forward strand.
TGTGCTGTACAGCTTTCAGTCCCAGTAATGGCTTACAGTCCGTTTTGGTGATTGCGAAGTTGACTTTGTATTTCCTTCTGTTCTTGGGGTTTTTCACTCGCAGCACTATCTCCCCCACAGGCTTCATTTCTGTTC
>JAPXFY010000029.1:50107384-50109884 GCA_030674185.1 Monoplex corrugatus
AGTCTGTGCTCATTGGTACAGTGTGGTACTCCTGTTACAGAGGGGGTGTCATCAAAAACCCCATTGACCGTGAGTTCAAATCCTTCTATCACTCTATCTCTGTCTCTCTTTGTCTCTCTCTCTCTCTCTCTCTCGTTCTCTCTGTCTGTCTGTCTGTCTGTCTCTCTGTCTGTCTCTCTCTCTCTTTCTCTCTCTCCGTCTGTCTGTCTCTCTGTCTGTCTGTCTCTCTCTCTCTCTCTCTGTGTCAACACACACACACACACACACACACACTCTCTCTCTCTCTTTGTCTCTCTCTGTCTGTCTGTCTTCTCTCCCTCTGTCTGTCTGTCTTTCTCTCTCTCTCTCAACACACACACTCACTCTCTCTCTCTCTCTCTCTCTCAATCTCTCTCCCTCTGTCTGTCTGTCTGCCGCTCTCTCTCTCTCTCTGTCTCTGTCTCCTGTCTGTCTCTGTCTGTTTGTCTGTCTGTCTCTCTCGGTCTCTTTGTCTCTTCTCTCTCTCTCTCTCTCTCTCTCTCTCTCTCTCTCTCTCTCGTTCGTTGTTGTCCTAAGAATACACATGTGAGTGTAATACTAGAGAAGATTGTCAATATATCTTATATCTTTGTGTTCTCTTTTTTCCAGGGTCCATAATCCACGTGCCAGGTGAGACTCGTTCTGTCTTTAACATTTTGGTCCCTTTTTATCCACTGGACGAGGCGGCAGGGAAGTTTTAGTCTTTCTGTTACTATCCGTTGTTTGGTGTCTGTTTGTGATCGTGCATTCGCGCTTGACAAAGGCCAGTTGGCCACAAATTTGCATTTGTCTTGTCTTGTATTGAACACGCGTTCTTTTTGGTTTACTTGTTCTTCTGGTTCCTGTTTGCTTGGACGCGGGCAGTCGCACTTATTTGGGATCATGTTACATGGGTTATGGATTGTGGACACCACCAGGTTTACACATGTTACGTGGGTTATGGATTATGGACACCACCAGGTTTAAACATGTTACATGGGTTATGGATCGTGGACACCACCAGGTTTAAACATGTTACATGGGTTATGGAGTGTGGACACCACCAGGTTTAAACATGTTACATGGGTTATGGATTGTGGACACCACCAGGTTTAAACATGTTACATGGGTTATGGATGGGACACCACCAGGTTTAAACATGTTACATGGGTTATGGATTGTGGACACCACCAGGTTTAAACATGTTACATGGGTTATGGATTGTGGACACCACCAGGTTTAAACATGTTACATGGGTTATGGATTGTGGACACCACCAGGTTTAAACATGTTACATGGGTTATGGATTGTGGACACCACCAGGTTTAAACATGTTACATGGGTTATGATTGTGGACACCACCAGTTTAAACATGTTACATGGGTTATGGATTGTGGACACCACCAGGTTTAAACATGTTACATGGGTTATGGATTGTGGACACCACCAGGTTTAAACATGTTACATGGGTTATGCATTGTGGACATCACCAGGTTTAAACATGTTACATGGGTTATGGATTGTGGAACCACCAGGTTTAAACATGTTACATGGGTTAGGTTGTGGACACCACCAGGTTTAAACATGTTACATGGGTTATGGATTGTGGACACCACCAGGTTTACACATGTTACATGGTTATGGATTGTGGACACCACCAGGTTTAAACATGTTACATGGGTTATGGATTGTGGACACCACCAGGTTAAACATGTTACATGGGTTACGGATTGTGGACACCACCAGGTTTAAACATGTTACATGGGTTACGGATTGTGGACACCACCAGGTTTAAACATGTTACATGGGTTATGGATTGTGGACACCACCAGGTTTAACACATGTTACATGGTTATGGATTGTGGACACCACCAGGTTTAAACATGTTACATGGGTTATGGATTGTGGACACCACCAGGTTTAACACATGTTACATGGGTTATGGATTGTGGACACCACCAGGTTTACACATGTTACATGGGTTATGGATTGTGGACACCACCAGGTTTAACATGTTACATGGGTTATGGATTGTGGACACCACCAGGTTTAAACATGTTACATAGGTTATGGATTGTGGACACCACCAGGTTTAAACATGTTACATGGGTTATGGATTGTGGACACCACCAGGTTTAAACATGTTACATGGGTTACAGGATTGTGGACACCACCAGGTTTAAAACATGTTACATGGGTTATGGATTGTGGACACCACCAGGTTTAAACAATGTTACATGGGTTATGGATTGTGGACACCACCAGGTTTAAACATGTTACATGGGTTATGGATTGTGGACACCACCAGGTTAAACATGTTACATGGGTTATGGATTGTGGACACCACCAGGTTTAAACATGTTACATGGGTTATGGATTGTGGACACCACCAGGTTTAAACATGTTACATGGGTTATGGATTGTGGACACCACCAGGTTTAAACATGTTACATGGGTTATGGATTGTGGACACCACCAGGTTAAACATGTTACATGGGTTATG
>JAPXFY010000029.1:50117384-50124884 GCA_030674185.1 Monoplex corrugatus
CGGACACAGACAGACAGACACAGACACAGATAGAGAGACAGACACAGACACAGACAGACACAGACAGACACAGACAGACACAGACAGACACAGACACAGACACACACAGACACAGACACAAACAGACAGACAGACACAGACAGAGAGACAGACACAGACAGAGAGACACAGACACGGACACAGACAGAGAGACAGACACAGACAAACACAGACAGACACAGACAGACACAAACAGACACAGACACAGACACACAGAGACACACACAGACACAAACAGACACCGACACACACAGACACACATAGACACACACAGACACACACAGACACAGACACACACAGACACAGACACACACAGACAGGTTCACTGTTCAACACAGGTTCACTGTTCAACACAGGTTCACTGTTCAGACAGACAGATGGGTGGAAAGACAGACAGACAGAACAGATGGGTGGAAAGACAGACAGATGGGTGGAAAGACAGACAGACAGACAGATGAGTGGAAAGAGAATGAGAGAGACAGACAGATGGGTAGAAAGAGAGACAGACAGACAGACAGATGGGTGGAAAGACAGACAGACAGACAGGTGGGTGGAAAGAGAGAGAGACAGAGAGACAGATGGATGGAAAGACAGGACAGGACAGACAGACAGATGAGTGGAAAGAGAAGGAGAGAGACAGACAGATGGGTAGAAAGAGAGACAGACAGACAGACAGATGGGTAGAAGAGAGACAGACAGACAGATGCGAGGAAGAGAGAGAGACAGACAGACAGATGGGTGGAAAGAGAGACAGACAGACAGACAGATGGGTGGAAAGAGAGAGACAGACAGACAGATGGGTGGAAAGAGAGACAGACAGACAGATGGGTGGAAAGAGAGACAGACAGACAGATGGGTGGAAAGAGAGACAGACAGACAGACAGATGGGTGGAAAGAAGAGACAGACAGATGGGTGGAAGAGAGAGAGACAGACAGACAGACAGTGGGTGGAAAGAGAGAGAGAGACAGACAGATGGGTGGAAAAAGAGACAGACAGACAGACGGCTGGAAAGAGACAGACAGACAGACAGATGGGTGGAAAGAGAGAGAGAGAGACAGACAGATGGGTGGAAAGAGAGAGAGACAGACAGACAGATGGGTGGAAAGAGAGAGAAAGAGAGAGAGAGAGGGGGGAGGGTAATAGAGGCAGGGAGAGTTAATTTTTCAATTTTAGATTAATAAGAATGTCCACAGATGTGTTTATTTACTTGTTTATCTATTTATTTATTTGTTTATGCATTTATTTATGTGTCTATCTATGTATCTATTTATTCATTCGTTTATTCATTTATTTGTTTATCTGTGTATTTATCATTACTGTCTCAATATTCCCTTTGGTTTGGGGATTTTTTTCCCAGTGTTTCCCATAATGTCTCTATATCGTTTGTGGTTTGTCAGTATGCCCATGCTGTCTCAATATCATTCTCTGTACTGTCTCAATATCCCCTGTACTGTCTCAATAGTCCATGTATTGTCTCAATATTCCATGTACTGTCTCAATATTCCATGTACTGTCTCAATATCATTCTCTGTACTGTCTCAATATCCCTGTACTGTCTCAATAGTCCATGTATTGTCTCAATATTCCATGTACTGTTTCAATATTCCATGTACTGTCTCAATATTCCATGTAGCCTACTGTCTCAATATTCCATGTACTGTCTCAATATTCCATGTAGTCTACTGTCTCAATATTCCATGTACTGTTTCAATATTCCCTGTACTGTGTCCATATTCCTTGTACTGTCTCAATATTCCCTGTACTGTGTCCATATTCCATGTACTGTCTCAATATTTCATGTACTGTCTCAATATTCCATTTTTGTCTCAATATTCCCTGTACTGTACTGTCTCAATATTCCATGTACTGTACTGTCTCAATATTCCCTGTACTGTCTCAATATTCCCTGTACTGTACTGTCTCAATATTCCATGTACTGTACTGTCTCAATATTCCCTGTACTGTACTGTCTCAATATTCCCTGTACTGTACTGTCTCAATATTCCCTGTACTGTACTGTCTCAATATTCCCTGTACTGTACTGTCTCAATATTCCCTGTACTGTACTGTCTCAATATTCCCTGTACTGTACTGTCTCAATATTCCCTGTACTGTACTGTCTCAATATTCCATGTACTGTCTCAATATTCCATGTACTGTCTCAATATTCCATGTACTGTCTCAATATTCCATGTACTGTCTCAATATTCCATGTACTGTCTCAATATTCCCTGTACTGTACAGTCTCAATATTCCCTGTACTGTACTGTCTCAATATTCCATGTACTGTCTCAATATTCCCTGTACTGTCTCAATATTCCATGTACTGTCTCAATATTCCATGTACTGTCTCAATATTCCATGTACTGTCTCAATATTCCATGTACTGTCTCAATATTCCCTGTACTGTACTGTCTCAATATTCCATGTACTGTCTCAATATTCCATGTACTGTCTCAATATTCCATGTACTGTCTGAATATTCCATGTACTGTCTCAATATTCCATGTACTGTCTCAATATTCCATGTACTGTCTCAATATTCCATGTACTGTCTCAATATTCCTTGTACTGTCTCAATATTCCCTGTACTGTGTCCATATTCCTTGTACTGTCTCAATATTCCCTGTACTGTGTCCATATTCCCTGTACAGTCTCAATATTCCTTGTACTGTCTCAATATTCCCTGTACTGTGTCCATATTCCATGTACTGTCTCAATATTCCCTGTACTGTCTCAATATTCCCTGTACTGTACTGTCTCAATATTCCATGTACTGTACTGTCTCAATATTCCCTGTACTGTACTGTCTCAATATTCCCTGTACTGTACTGTCTCAATATTCCCTGTACTGTACTGTCTCAATATTCCCTGTACTGTACTGTCTCAATATTCCCTGTACTGTACTGTCTCAATATTCCCTGTACTGTACTGTCTCAATATTCCCTGTACTGTACTGTCTCAATATTCCCTGTACTGTACTGTCTCAATATTCCATGTACTGTCTCAATATTCCATGTACTGTCTCAATATTCCATGTACTGTCTCAATATTCCATGTACTGTCTCAATATTCCATGTACTGTCTCAATATTCCATGTACTGTCTCAATATTCCCTGTACTGTACTGTCTCAATATTCCATGTACTGTACTGTCTCAATATTCCATGTACTGTACTGTCTCAATATTCCATGTACTGTCTCAATATTCCATGTACTGTCTCAATATTCCATGTACTGTCTCAATATTCCCTGTACTGTACTGTCTCAATATTCCATGTACTGTCTCAATATTCCATGTACTGTCTCAATATTCCATGTACTGTCTCAATATTCCCTGTACTGTCTCAATATTCCATGTACTGTCTCAATATTCCCTGTACTGTCTGAATATTCCATGTACTGTCTCAATATTCCATGTACTGTCTCAATATTCCTTGTACTGTCTCAATATTCCCTCTACTGTGTCCATATTCCCTGTACAGTCTCAATATTCCTTGTACTGTCTCAATATTCCCTGTACTGTGTCCATATTCCATGTACTGTCTCAATATTCCCTGTACAGTCTCAATATTCCTTGTACTGTCTCAATATTCCCTGTACTGTGTCCATATTCCATGTACTGTCTCAATATTCCCTGTACAGTCTCAATATTCCTTGTACTGTCTCAATATTCCATGTACTGTCTCAATATTCCGTGTACTGTCTCAATATTCCATGTTCTGTCTCAATATTCCATGTACTGTCTCCATATTCCCTGTACTGTCTCAATATTCCATGTACTGTCTCCCAAACCTTCGTTGTTCTCTGATTCAATTGTTGTGAACTGACCAACCCACACACCAACCTGCAAACATCATCCTCTCCTGACTGGCTCTCAATTATGAATCGTCCTTTCTTAAACAAATTGGACTGACACTTTTTAAAAACAGCAAATGCTACCTCGGTGGAGGCGTCTACCAGCGCATACGTACATTGGGGCTTTGTAGCAAGCCCCGCATTGCGCGATCCTGTCCTGTCTCCACCGTCTTTGGCACAACCTGCCTCCTGCTATGCCAGCCCGACGCCACTTTTCTTCTTCTGTTTCTTCGTCTCCTCCACTGCCCCTGCCTTCGACCTCGCTGCTGCAAACTTCGTCTCCTCCTCTGCCATCTTCACCTTCGCCTTCTATCCTGATAGTACCGCCTTCACCTTCTGTCCCGCTGGTGCCGCCTTCACCTTCTGTCCCGCCGGTGCCGCCTTCGTCTTCTGTCCCGCCGGCGCTGCCCTCGTCGTCTGTCCCGCCGTTGCTAACTTTGTCTTCTTCTTCTGTTCCGTCGTTGCTGCCTTCGTCTTCTGCCCCGCTGGTGTCGCCTTCGTCTTTTGTCCCGCCAGTGCCGCCTTCGTCGCCACCTCGGCCACCGCCATATGACTGTGATAAACTAAAACTATGCCTTTTTAACGCTCAGTCAACATGCAAGGATGGCAAAGCCGAAGTCATTGCTGACTTTATCGCAGATGAGCATGTTGACATTGCTTTTATCACAGAGGCATGGCTTAACCCCCTTGGTCATGAACCTATACATGCTAGCCTCACTCCGAGTGGTTACAGGCTTGCTTCTTTCCATCGCTCATCTCGAGGTGGCGGTATCGCCATCCTCTACAACGACTCACTCCATTCCGCCTATCTTTCTCGTAGTCTCTGCCTTTCTCCCATCCTTCTTTCGAGCACGTTGAAGTATCCTTCCAATCCACCCTCACCCCATCACCTTCTCCTGTGTCTATCGACCTCCACCTAGCTCTGCCAACAAACTCACCACATCCACGTTTCTCTCTGACTTTGACCAACTGCTTGACCACTACTGCCTCTTACCTGGAAATCTCATCATTCTAGGTGACATCAATGTCCACTATGACAACACTCACCGTTATGACACAAGACATATCATCAACTCTCTGTCCAATCACAATATGACTCAACACATTTCTGAACCAACCCATCAAAAAGGTCACATTCTTGACTGGATCATTTCTCGTGATCACCACAATTCAGCTACTGACAACTGCTTAGTTCTTTCTACCCGTCTAACTTCAGCCCTTCCATCTGACCACTCTGCAATTCTCTGTTCTCTTGACATTTCTCCTCCTTCCCGTACCACGCGCACAGTGACTCGACGCAATCTCAAATCTATCGACCTCTCCACATTTTCATCTGATGCCTCCCGTCTCCTTTCTGAAAAGTCACATAACCTTGCCGATGAATTCTATACTACTCTCCACCATCTTCTGGACACTCATGCTCCAGTTACAACTCGTCTTTTACCTGACCGCCCCCCTACCCCTGACTCACTCATGAGATAGCCTGTGCAAAACGTGCCCGCCGCAGAGCAGAGCGCCGCTGGCGTAAATCCAAACTCACTGTACACAGGCAACTTTTCCAAGCCTCTAAAACAAAAGTATCCACCCTCATTGCATCTGCAAAAACAAGCTATTTCCAAACCAAAATCCTGAATGCCTCTTCTTCAAAAGAACTCTTTACAACCGTGAATCATCTCCTTGGCACACGAAAAGATTTACCTCTCCCAACAAAACATACAATTGAAGAATTCCCATATGTATTCTCCAAGTATTTCACCACCAAAATACAAACTCTTCGTGACAGGCTTGACAGGACACCCTGTCAACCATGCCCACTGACCCTTCCTTCTCTGGCACACCTCTTATTACTTTTACCCCAGTCTCACAAGAAGAAATTTTCAACACAATCAGATCCATGTCGTTCAAAACCTGCGAACTGGATCCTCTTCCAGGTTCTCTCTACTCCGACTGTCTCCCTACTCTCCTCCCATTCATCACTGACATCATCAACACTTCTTTTCAAACTGGAACTGTCCCAGATTCTTTCAAGTCTGCTATTGTTCACCCTCTCCTCAAGAAACACAATTTAGACCCAAATGAACTGAAAAATTACCGGCCTATCTCTAATCTCTCTTTCTTGTCAAAACTCCTTGAAAAAGTCGTCCTCAACCAGCTGAACTCTCACCTGTCTGCCAACAATCTCCTCAATCCTTTCCAGTCAGCCTACCGCCAGTGCCATAGCACTGAAACTGCCCTACTACACATTCTCAACAATCTCCTCCTTGCAACTGATACTGGCAAAGTCTCTCTCCTCACACTCCTTGATCTGTCTGCAGCCTTCGATACCATTGACCATGGTATTCTACTTTCTAGACTTCATCATACTTTTGGCATCTCTGACATTGCTCTCTCCTTTTTCACTTCGTATTTATCAAACAGAAAACAAACTGTTCTCATCAATGGCACTTACTCTCAACCTGCATACCTGACCTGTGGTGTTCCACAAGGATCTGTCCTTGGCCCTGTTCTTTTCACTCTTTACACTTCCCCCTGTCCACCATCATCAACTCCCACTCTATAAAACACCACTTCTATGCTGATGACACCCAACTTCAAGACAGTGACTCACTGATAATATACAGTGCCTGTTGACTCGCACCACTGAGTGTTACTCGGACATTAAGAACTGGATGACGTTCAACAAACTTCAGCTTAATGACGACAAGACAGAAGCTATCCTCATTGGCACCCGTCAGAAACTTTCTCAGCTGCCTCCTCTTTCTCTCCCATTATGTAACACATCAGTCCCAATTTCTGATTCAGCTAAAAACCTTGGTGTCTGCATTGACTCTACCCTCTCCATGAACAACTTTGTTTCTCAAACTGCCAGATCTTGCTACTATCATCTCCATCGTATAAGCCTGATCAGGAAGTATCTCTCTGTGGAAACAACTGCAAAATTCGTTCTCTCCTTCATAATGTCTCGCATTGACTATTGCAATTCACTCCTGTCTGGTCTTCCTGCCTCCACCATTCACATCCTACAGCGCATTCAAAACAATGCTGTACGCCTTGTACTCAAAAAGAAAAAAGCTGACCACATATCTCCTCTCCTGGCACAACTTCACTGGCTCCCTGTATCAAAGCGCATACAGTACAAACTAGACACCATGTGCTACAAAAGCCTCAATAACGCAGCCCCCGATTACCTGTCAAGCCTACTTGAGATCTATGTTCCCTCACGTACCCTCCGCTCTGCCTCCGATCCTCTGACTTTTCGCTTTCCACGCACTAAGCTCAATACCTATGGTCCACGAGCCTTCTCTGTTTCTGGTCCACTCTCCTGGAAGAAACTTCCTCTCTCAGTCCGTCAGCAACTTACTTTTGTCTCCTTCAAGTCCGCTCTCAAAACTCACCTTTTCTCCTCTGCATAAAATCCTAATCTCACTCAACCCCCCTCTGCAGCCTGTCTCCGCTCGGAGGGGAATCACTTTGTTTTAATATATAATTGTATATGATATGCTCTCTATAATTTTCCATTGCTTTTATTCTTGCTTTTATTGCTTTTATTCTTTCTCCCCATTTATAGCCATGCGTGTTTGTGTGTGTGTGTGTGTGCGTGTG
>JAPXFY010000029.1:50129884-50152384 GCA_030674185.1 Monoplex corrugatus
TGTGTGTGTGTGTGTGTGTGTGTGTGTGTGTGTGTGTATGTGTGTTCGTTCGTTGCTTGATTTAACGTCTTTTCACCCAGATGTCATCAGCAAGACAGGCATGAGACCAGACATCGCTCTCCACTCTGACTCCTCGAAACAAGTGATTCTGATAGAACTCACTGTGCCATACGAAAGCAGAATGGAAGAAGCACATATCTACAAGACCGAAAAATACGCCGGTCTTGCCAGCACCCTGAAGAAAGCAGGTCTGCGGGTCAAAATCTTCGCCATAGAGGTCGGGGCAAGAGGGTTTGTGGGCACCTCCGCTTATGATCTCATGAAACAACTCGCCATTTCTGGGAAGAAGAGGACTAGAGCCCTTAAAGCGATGGCAGAGGCAGCAGAAAGGAGCTCAAGCTGGATCTGGGCAAGGAGGAACGAAAAAAGTGAACTTCATAAGGATTAAATTCCCTACAGATGATGTGTGCCCCGTTAGCACATTGGTAAAACCGCGTACCGCAGTTCTGAAGCGCAGAATCGCCCAGGTTCGATCCCCGGCGTGGGAAAAAAAAATAGACAACAGCAGAAGGGCATCCAGGAGTCATGACCTGGATGTGGCCCGGCCCCCCGAGAGTGTAAGGAATTCAGGGCCGAAACACTTGTCTAAAGGGGGTTACTTCTCTGAAGACCTTCTGTTGTCTAGCTCTCCCTAGAGTTTCTTTCTACCTGCACATGGTCAGTCCATTGACTTCCGGGAATAGTTCGGAGGACATTCGGGAAAGACCGAAGGACACTGGGAAAGACTAGATCTGCGGGCTTTGTGGGTTGGCTTCCCACCTTGCCTTTGATAACATGCCACGAGTTTTTCAAATGAAAGATGCTCCCAGGATTCACCGAAAGGGGGAGAGAATGATGAATCCATCGGCACTGACTCCATCACGACTGGAAACGCACAACGGACCATGATTAATGACCAGTTGGAATTTCCGTGTGCGTGTGGAAGGAGATTCACCACCAAACGCGGCATGAAGATCCACAGGACAAAAATGGGCTGTTTGAAGACACATACGAACCAGCAGCAGCGCACTGCGATAGCAGGTGAGACGTTGGATGACCAAGGCCAGGAATTAAACCATAGTGCCAAGGACATCCACGCTGACGGTTCTGATGCGGATTTTGCACAAGCTCTTAACGCCAAACGTGGAAAACTCAATTTGCCGCCTGCCGGTGCAAAAGAACAATGGGAGAAATTAGATGAGGAACTTGTCCTTAAGCTGAATGCGCTAATAGGGAACAGTACGCTGGAACACAAACTTGACACATACGGAGACATCATATACTCTATCTGCAGGGACACTTATGGAGTGAAGCAGCCAAAGACAAAAACGCCTCCCCAGAAATCCAGAAGACAGCAACAGATGGAGAGCCTCAGAATTCGAGAAGCAAGGGCTCCTGGAACTCTGGAAAGATCTGAAGGCCAAACACAATGCTCTCAGCAAAGTGGAATCAGCAAGGCGAAGAAAGAGCAAAAAGAAGAAGACTCAAGATCGTTTCTTCAAAGATCCCTTTGACTTTTCAAGAAAGCTGTTTGAACAACCCAAATCAGGGACTCTCACAGTGGGCAAGGAAACCCTAGAGCAGCATCTCAAGGAAACATATTCCGATTCTCAGCGCGAGGCACCACTTGAAATCCAGAATCTGGTTTGGCCTGCAGCGCCAGAAGGAAAATTCAATAACAAACCACCAACACTGGATGAAGTGAAGAACGTAGTAAAGAAAGCCAGAGCCAAGTCAGCACCTGGACCAAACGGAATACCATACCTGCTCTACAAGAAATGCCCAAAAGTGCTCGAGTGGCTCCACAAGATGATTCGATCAGCATGGAGGAACCAGAAGATCAGCGACCAATGGATGAGAGCTGAAGGAGTGTACATTCCGAAGGAGCAGAACTCCAGCAGCATCAATCAGTTCAGGCCAATATCACTTCTGAACGTCGAGGGGAAAATCTTCTTCTCTGTTATGGCAGCAAGATTGACAAAATACCTGACTGAAAACAAGTATCTGGATATGTCAGTCCAAAAGGGAGGCATACCAGGAATGCCTGGATGCTTGGAACATGCCACGTTGATTTGGGATGCCATCCAAAAAGCAAGAACAGAGAAGAGAGACATTGACGTAGTTTGGCTTGATCTGGCGAATGCATATGGATCAGTTCCACACGATATGATCCAGCTGGCTCTTGAAATGTATCACATCCCAGAAAACATCCGAACAATGCTGAGGAAGTATTTCCAAGGGTTCTCAATGCGGTTCTCTACCAAAGAATACACCACGGACTGGATAGACCTAGAGGTGGGCATTGCAATGGGCTGTGCAATCTCTCCCATACTGTTCGTGTTGGCAATGGAAGTCATCTTGAAAGCTGCAATGAAGAGTTCAGGTCCAGTGAATCTGGGAGATGGATACCAGATGCCTCCTCTGAAAGCTTTCATGGATGACACAACAGTCTTGTCCACGGATGAGGAAGAGACACACCAAATCTTAAAGCAGCTGGATGAGCTGGTGGCCTCTTCAAGAATGAGGTTCAAACCTAAGAAATCCCGAAGTCTCTCACTGCGAAAAGGAAAAGTGGCAGATTCAGTCAAATTCATGGTAGCCAACCAAGCCATCCCCACTGTCACAGAAGAGCCAGTAAAAAGTCTCGGAAGATGGTATGATGACTCCCTGAAAGACACACAAAGGGGATGTGAAACCAAGCAAACAGCAGAAGAAGGCCTGAAGAAAATAGATAACTGCGGACTGCCAGGCAAATACAAAGTCTGGTGTCTACAGTTCATGCTGATACCAAAGCTGCTGTGGCCACTGCTAATCTATGACATTTGCACCAGCACAGTCGAAGCAATGGAAGCCAAAATCAACAAATACACAAGAAAATGGCTCGGTGTCCCACCTGGTCTCACTGATGTTGCATTCTACTGTCGTCAAGCAATGCTGAAGCTACCTCTCAAATCCATAGTGGAGGAATACAAAGTTGGAAAAGCAAGACTGTTGAGCATGCTGGAGGAATCGGAAGACAATATCGTGAGATCAGTTCATCCAAAGCTGAGAACTGGCAGAAAGTGGAAAGTCCAAGAGGCTGTAAACAATGTCAAGAGAAACCTCAGCATCAAAGAAATAATTGGACACACGCAAACCAACAGACAGGGACTGGGAGCAACAAAAATGCAGTGGTGGTCCAAAGCCAAAGGGAAGGAAAAAAGAGACATGATCATACAGGAGTTGAAGGAAGAAGAAGATGTCAAAAGAGTGCAGAAGGCAGTCCAGCAAGGTCAACAGGGGCAATGGACAACATGGGACAGTGCACTCCAAAGAAGTCTCAGCTGGAACGATATGTGGCACATGGCTCCTCTAAGGATAAGCTTCCTCCTCAGATCTGTATATGACCTGCTCCCCTCGAATGCAAACTTAGTGAAATGGGGGAAAGCAGACGACCCAGCATGTCCGCTCTGTCAGAAGAAACAAACAGTGGAACATGTCCTAAGCTCTTGCAAAGTAGCGCTAGCCCAAGGAAGGTATACATGGAGGCACAACCAAGTTCTGAAAGTGATCACAGATGTGGTTAGCGAAAAAACCATGACCCCAAACGCACCAATTGCTATGACAACGTTCTACAAAGCAGGAGGGAAACAGGTCTGGCCCGAAAGTGCTATGACAACCAGCACATTGCCAAAGGGTCTTCTGGATGGAGCAGTCAACTGGGAGTGTACAGCAGACCTCCCAGAGTGGAGAAATTACCCAGATGTCATCAGCAAGACAGGCATGAGACCAGACATCGCTCTCCACTCTGACTCCTCGAAACAAGTGATTCTGATAGAACTCACTGTGCCATACGAAAGCAGAATGGAAGAAGCACATATCTACAAGACCGAAAAATACGCCGGTCTTGCCAGCACCCTGAAGAAAGCAGGTCTGCGGGTCAAAATCTTCGCCATAGAGGTCGGGGCAAGAGGGTTTGTGGGCACCTCCGCTTATGATCTCATGAAACAACTCGCCATTTCTGGGAAGAAGAGGACTAGAGCCCTTAAAGCGATGGCAGAGGCAGCAGAAAGGAGCTCAAGCTGGATCTGGGCAAGGAGGAACGAAAAAAGTGAACTTCATAAGGATTAAATTCCCTACAGATGATGTGTGCCCCGTTAGCACATTGGTAAAACCGCGTACCGCAGTTCTGAAGCGCAGAATCGCCCAGGTTCGATCCCCGGCGTGGGAAAAAAAATAATAGACAACAGCAGAAGGGCATCCAGGAGTCATGACCTGGATGTGGCCCGGCCCCCCGAGAGTGTAAGGAATTCAGGGCCGAAACACTTGTCTAAAGGGGGTTACTTCTCTGAAGACCTTCTGTTGTCTAGCTCTCCCTAGAGTTTCTTTCTACCTTCTACCTTTTCACTATAAGTGATATTAGACGGTGTGTGTGTGTATGTGTGTGTGTGTGTGTGTGTGCGTGTGCTTGCGCGCGCGTCCGTGCGTGCGTGCGTGTGTAAATGTATTCGCGCGCGCGCGCGCGCGCGCTTGAGTGTGTGTGTGTGTGTGTGTGTGTGTGTGTACGAATTTCTGCAAGTTTTGCCTGGTGTTGTTGTAAAAAGTCATATTCACATGGACATGCGCGTTGATGGCGTATCCAAGGAGATCCTGAGTAAATGGTGGCGATCACTTCCTGTTAGCAGTACAGAAGCCAACTTGGGAGATTTCGTCAAGCATTTCACACTTGAGCTGTCGTCTGCAACGTTTTCAACATGGTGAGTAGTTTTGTGTCGATCTCTTACACCTCTGTATGGCTTTATGATTCGTATCCTTGTCTTTAATGGATGGATTTTTTAATTATAACCAAGAGTGCGAGTCCTAAACAAAATCAAAATGAATCTTTTTGTGACATGTGACCCGTGAACTCGTTCACGATGTTGTTTTTGCAAACTGTTTGGAATTACTATTCTTTTTGTTTTCAAGTCAGAGTTAGAGTCACGAATTTTAGTAACAATAGAAGCAGAAGTCGGTATTTGAGCTAGGAATGCTAGTGGAAGTAATATTAGCAGCATAGTTACCATAGACCTCAGTTAGACCTGCCTGCGCCGTTGTCAAGCATCCAAACAGGAGTAGGAGGTGTAACAGTAGTACACTAATGGCAGTGTGATGATAATAGCACAGTGTCATCTGTGGAACAGTAGTAGTACAACTGTTTGTATGCGTATGTGTGTGATGTATGTGTGTGTGTGTGTGTGTGTGTGTGTGTGTGTGAGTGTGTGTGTGTGTGTGTGTGTGTGTGTGTGTGTGTAATGTGTATGCCTATCAATATCATATATACATAGAATTATGTTCTTCTCCATCTCCTCTCTTAACTTTATGAAGAGAGATTGAAACTATATTAAAAGAAAATTGCTCACCTGATTCCTCCAGCGTATACACACACATATACATATTGTCTACACCAACATATATGTACTGTAGAGTAGTTTATCTTGTTAGATATGGTCACAATATTAACTCACTTGCTAGGTACGATTATGTCCCTTCCCGTTTCCCTGATACGCATCATTTGTATAGGTCATGAGAAAAATTCTCATACAAATAAATCATAACAGAAAGTTTTGAAATTTGGCAGGTCATATATTTAATTAAAGATTGGTGTACAACATGCTGAAATTTCAACTGTCTAACCTTTATGGTTGCTGAGTAACGGTACAAGTAGGATTAGAGACATTTTCAGGTGAAAAATGCCTTACAAAATACATAGTCAGGTCAATACATCAGTTCCTACAGTCACATTTCCAATGAAATTTGATACAATCCAATGCACACACACTCCACGTGCACTGAAGGAAGAGATCATGTTGAACAGTGCTGAGTTGTTGAGTATTGTTCAGCCATTTGCTTTTCCATCGTCTGCTTCGCTCTAGAGATAGTGGGTCGTGAACTTTGCACTGTCTACACACCAGGTGCATAGTACAGTGACCTTGTGACCTGAAACAATGCTAAGAATGACCGGACAATCTATTTCTGGCTATTACTAGTTTTGGTTAAAGGAACTACTAAAAGCTCCGCGAATTTTCAAAACTCAAGTCGGATTTCTCCGACGCTCGTAGACAAGCATTATTGAGACATGGTCAAGAAATCCCGATGCTCGTTGACGAGCATTGTTGAGACATGGTCAGGAAATCCCGATGCTCATAGACAAGCGCTGTTGAGACATGGTCAGGAAATCCCGATGCTCGTAGACAAGCGTTGTTGAGACATGGTCAGGAAATCCCGATGCTCATACTATATAGACAAGCGCTGTTGAGACATGGTCAGGAAATCCCGATGCTCGTAGACAAGCGTTGTTGAGACATGGTCAGGAAATCCCGATGCTCATACTATATAGACAAGCGTTGTTGAGACATGGTCAGGAAATCCCGATGCTCGTAGACAAGCGTTGTTGAGACATGGTCAGGAAATCCCGATGCTCATACTATATAGACAAGCGTTGTTGAGACATGGTCAGGAAATCCGATGCTCATACTATATAGACAAGCGCTGTTGAGACATGGTCAGGAAATCCCGATGCTCGTAGCGAGAGAGTTAAGACCTGCTGTCATCCTCTTAAGTTTTTTTTTTTTTCTAGTAATAGTGGTACTAGTAGTATGTTGTTGTTGTTCTTCTTCTTCTTCATAGCTTCTGTGGATGGCCTGTAAAGACTCAAGAATTAGGGCAACAAGTATATAAATACATTTTTGACAAAAATGGTTTGCAGCTGGAAAGTTGCAAACAATTCACACAACTTTTAATCTGGTATGTTCCCTATATAATTTCAATTGTGAGAGTGACTTGTATCACTGTTCTCATCAGGATTTAGGGCTTTTAAATATAATTATCATTATATATATTTACAGCAGTAGCAGTAATGCCTGCAGCAGTAGTAGCCCTATTTAACAAAGTAATAGCCATACAAGGATCGTATCGCTGAGCCAGTGCATATGGTGCTCTCAGCAGGACTGATTTTGACCAATTTAAGTAAGGCATTACCATTATCTCACAACATAGCTAGGATGCCTACTACTAATCAGGGGTTTTGTTTGTTTGTTTGTTGTATCCAGGGTCACTTCATGTCATTTTCAGGATTTCAAAATCATCAGTGACTGAGGTTTTTTTCCAATCACCTTATAATTATAAAACTTTAGTACAGTAAACCTCGGATAGAACGAGATCGTCGGGACTGATGGTTATTCTCGTTGGATCCGAGGTGTCGTTGAATGCGAGGGGAGCATGTGATAAAGGGAAAGGCAAAAGAACTACCGGTACACAATCGACTTAGTGTGCAGTTTGTTGCCGTGACGGATGCTTCAATGTCAGTGCCGCGTTCAAGCACCCAACGCGTAACGACGCTAAGCGAGGCCGCCTTCGAAAACGGTTGTTCTGATTGGTCGTTGGACGAAGTGCACGCGAGCGCTTTCCTTGCGAACGCAGGCCTGGTCTTGCTTGTCCTTCACTCTCCGCCTTGGCTTATAACCCCCCCCCTCTCCCTCCTCTGCGCCGCCTCGCAAACTAGCGGGCCCCTGTTGTTCTCATCACGCCAGGCAGTGATGCAAACCGAATAAAGAAAGGGGGAAAAAAAGTGATTCAACTGGTTCATTCAACCAGCCATGGTTGTGCTTGTTAGAGCCGAGGCTGACTATTTTTGTGCTCGTTCGATCCGATTTATTTTACTAACAGTTTATAAGGAATAAAACGGGGATTAAAATGTACCTCGTTGGATGCGAGGTCTCGTTTAATCTGAGCTCATTGAATTCGAGGTTCACTGTATGTATTCCTTATGTTTATAATTAATTCCTTTGTTCTTTTTATCCATATATTTATTCATTAAATTCATTCCTATAGACAGCTGTTGTCTCATTCATATCTGTCTCATACCTGTCGGCAGCCTGGAAGTACTTTATCCGTCCCTGCCAGTTCCTCATCCAGTGGGTCACGACGCAGCAAACCCCGTCATTATCACAAGGTCAGCGACAAGTGTCAGGTGGACGAGATGCTGTTCGGCAACTCCCATACGGACAAGCTGCGTCAGGACATGCTGCGAGACAAGTGGGCGGACGGCAGTTCCCCCATCGAGAGGCAAGCCCAACAGAGACATCAGAACCACAGCGGGAAGGCGAAGAAGGAGACGGTGCAGGTCATCACTAAGGACCTCATTCGCAACCTGACGTGAGACTTTGTTTCCTTTGTTAAGCATTTTATAAGACTTCTTTATCAGTCTTTCCAGTGTTTTTTAGACATGAATTTGTTTTATACTGTTCATAATATTGTGTCTGCATGTTTGTCTGTAACTGGATGGTTTGACATTTTTTTTTATAGTTTTTAACAACATGGTAGTTTTTTTTACTTGACAAGGGCGGTGTGGCCGAAACGTGCGTTTTTAAAGTGAGTGGTTTTGTCCTATTTGTGTGTGGTGCATAATTTTTGTATAAATATTTTCCAAGAAAAATGAAGAACATGGTAGTTTGTCTATTTTTTTTATGTGGTCTTGTGTTTATGCATAGATGCATGTGTGTGCATGGTTTATGATAATATTGACAAATAGTAATACAGCTCTTTTTTTATAAACATAGTCATGAATTTTGTTGGAAGATTACATATTTAGACACATAAGGTCTTTACAAATATACCTTCACCCTCTCTTCTCTGTTCATGTTTGTGTTCATTCTTTCATATAACATCTGCAGAAAGCTGGTGGACAGGATGGGGGAGTCAAAGGGTTAAGTTTTTGCTTTGCTAGCATGGTTGACAATGCAGGATGCTGGTGCACAGGGCGCAGGAGTAGTTCAGAAAGGTTAATATTGTTTGACTTGGTGTTGATGCAGTGTTCCATCCCAAGACCCGTCTGGCCAGTCCATTATTCTGCCTCGCGACCAGTTTCTGCGTATCATGTCAGCGTCGAGTGTTCGCACCAAGGAGGAGAGAGAGAGGGCGGGCTGAGCGTGCCAATGGAAAGGAGATGGCCATTTGTGAGTTGGTTTTTTTTATGAGTTGTGGTGGTGGTGGTGATGGTGGTGGTGGTGGTGATGATGGTGATGGTGGTGTTGGTGGTGATGGTGGTGGTGGTGGTGGTGATGGTGGTGGTGATGGTGGTGATGACGATGGTGGTGGTGATGGTGATGGTGGTGATGATGGTGGTGATGATGGTGGTGGTGGTAGTGGTGATGGTGGTGATGATGGTGGTGGTGATGATGGTGGTGATGGTGATGGTGATGGTGGGGATGATGGTGGTGATGGTGATGATGTGGTGGTAGTGGTGGTGATGTGTGATGATGATGTGTGGTGGTGGTGGTGTATGGTGGTGTTGGTGGTGGTGATGATGATGATGAGGGTGGTGGTGCGGTGGTGTTGGTGGTGGTGATAAGATGAGGATGAGGCAGTTGAAGTGATGGTGGTGATGATGATGGTGATGGTTGTGATGATAATGATGGAGATGGTGATGTTGGTGATGATGATAGTGACGAAGATGATAGTGATGATGTCAGATTACTATGTATCGGCAAACTCCTTCTCCTCTTTTTTGTGTGTGTGTGTGTGTGTGTGTGTGTGTGCGTTTGTGTGTGTGGTGGGAGATAGATGCAGGAAAGAGGATTCTCATGTTTTTATGTCTTTGTGTATGCATATCTATGCGTTTGTTAATTCTGTTTGTGCATGAGATGGGGTTTTTTTTTGTGTGTGTGTTTTTTTTTTTTTTTTACTGTAATTCAGTTTTTTTTAATCTTATTTTGTATTGATTTATCTTTTGTCTACTACTTTGCTCAGTTGATTTCACATCATGATATCTGTATTCAATCACCTTTTGTACAGGAAGCGGCCCAAGAGCGTAAGAACATGATGAAACAGCTCGACCTTGAGCGCCAGAAGAACACAGCTCTGTCTGAACTTGAACTTGAGGCCAAGGACAAATCAGAGCATCTGCTGGCTCATGCCAACGCCATGAGGATGGAACAGGAAGATGAGATTAAACATCTTAATGAGGTCAGTGTTCTTCAGAACTTATATGACAAGGAGGTTGTGTGTGTGTTTGTGTGTGTGTGTGTGGGGGGGGGGGGGGGTCATTGTGGCAGCTGTGGGGTAAACTTGTTTACATACAGACACATTTCTATATTTCTTGAGGTGGTGCTCAATGGTATCTGTGCATATGGAATTCATTCTGAGCATGGAGACATCATTTTGAGAAGTAGTAGCAGTACTAGTAGGCCTCCATCAGTCAGCATCGACTATGGATGATGCACCCTAGTGTTGTGTCGAGTCGAGTTGATGCCTCTGTAGCAGCGTCGGCTGTGGCTGGTAAGGCTGATATGAGAAAGGCAATCTGTGTGACGTTTCATGCATGTATGGATGCTGGCCATGGGATTGTCTTCACAGGAGCTTGCTTTCTGCATGACTCTCCTTTCGTCAGCTGAGTTCTGGATCCGCTTTTCCCCTGACCTGAGTTGTTTCTGGAGCACACTACGCCATCTGTTGCAGTTGGCTGCTGTGTCTTCCCAGCTCACTGTGTTATTTCCAGAGCTTTCATATCGCCCTTGCAGACGTCCTTGTATCATAGCTGGAGGCGGCCAACAGATCTCTTGTTGGAGGCTATTCACCGTAAAGGATATCCTTTGGAATATGTCCATCTTCCATCTGGTGCACATGGCCGAGCCAGTGCAGCCTGCAGAGTCTCAGCAGTGGGGAGACCAACGCATGCTAGGACCTGGGTGTTTGGTATTTAGTCACTCCACTTGATGTCAAGAAACAGTAACTGAAACTGAAAACTTGTTGTGATGGTTTGTTGTTGTTGTTGTCTTCTGACACAGACCACCTCCACCCTTCTCCAGCCTCCGCTTTGTTCACAATACAACTACACAACAATGTACACACATCTGTGCAATAAACAGCTCAGTGGTTTGGAAATTTCTTGTTCTTTAGTGGATTAAGTGAGAGCGGCGTTAGTGGTGGTGGTGACAATGATTTTTTTCCTGGTATCATTTTTTATGTGTTTTAGTGTTTTCACCCGCGTTTGGTGTTCTATGCCTGTGTAAGATCATCGATGACTTTTTTTTTTTAATTTGAATGGTTTTAATCCTGTATTGATGTGTGTCTGATAGAATGGTTTTAATCCTGTATTGATGTGTGTGTGTGTCTGATAGAATGGTTTTAATCCTGTATTGATGTGTGTCTGATAGAATGGTTTTAATCCTGTATTGATGTGTGTCTGATAGAATGGTTTTAATCCTGTATTGATGTGTGTGTGTGTCTGATAGAATGGTTTTAATCCTGTATTGATGTGTGTCTGATAGAATGGTTTTAATCCTGTATTGATGTGTGTCTGATAGAATGGTTTTAATCCTGTATTGATGTGTGTCTGATAGAATGGTTTTAATCCTGTATTGATGTGTGTCTGATAGAATGGTTTTAATCCTGTATTGATGTGTGTCTGATAGAATGGTTTTAATCCTGTATTGATGTGTGTCTGATAGAATGGTTTTAATCCTGTATTGATGTGTGTCTGATAGAATGGTTTTAATCCTGTATTGATGTGTGTCTGATAGAATGGTTTTAATCCTGTATTGATGTGTGTCTGATAACTTTTGTGTTTGTGTTTATTATGACCCCATGACTGTAGAAATGAATTTCCATGTTGATCATTAAGGGTTCCGTGTTGATCATTAAGAGTTCCGTGTTGATCATGATTAGGGGTTCCATGTTGATCATTAACGGTTCCATGTTGATCATTAAGAGTTCCGTGTTGATCATTAAGGGTTCCATGTTGATCGTTAGCAGTTCCATGTTGATCATTAAGGGTTCCGTGTTGATCATGAAGGGTTCCATGTTGATCGTTAGCGGTTCCATGTTGATCATGAAGGGTTCCGTGTTGATCATGAAGGGTTCCATGTTGATCATGAAGGTTCCGTGTTGATCATGAAGGGTTCCATGTTGATCATGAAGGGTTCCATGTTGATCATTAGGAGTTTCATGTTGATCATTAGGAGTTTCATGTTGATCATGAAGGGTTTCATGTTGATCATGAAGGGTTCCATGTTGATCATGAAGGGTTCCATGTTGATCATGAAGGGTTCCATGTTGATCGCGAAGGGTTCCATGATGATCAGTAAGGGTTCCATGTTGATCATGAAGGGTTCCATGTTGATCATGAAGGGTTCCATGTTGATCGCGAAGGGTTCCATGTTGATCAGTAAGGGTTCCATGTTGATCATGAAGGGTTCCATGTTGATCATGAAGGGTTCCATGTTGATCATTAGGGGTTCCATGTTGATCATGAAGGGTTCCATGTTGATCGTTAACGGTTCCATGTTGATCGTTAGCGGTTCCATGTTGATCATGAAGGGTTCCATGTTGATCATGAAGGGTTCCATGTTGATCATTAAGGGTTCCATGTTGATCATTAAGGGTTCCATGTTGATCGTGAAGGGTTCCATGTTGATCATTAACCCTTTGCCACCTGCACCCTATATACCAACTGCAAAAACTTAATCCTTTGACTCCCTCACACTATCCACCAGCTTCCTGCAGGAAGCTGGTGGATAGTGTGAGGGAGTCAAAGGGTTAAGTTTTTGCTCTTCCAGCATGGTTGACAAAGAAGGATGATGTTGGACAGGCTGCAGGAGTCAAAGGGTTAAGGGTTCCATGTTGATCATGAAGGGTTCCATGTTGATCGTGAAGGGTTCCATGTTGATCATTAAGGGTTCCATGTTGATCATGAAGGGTTCCATGTTGATCGTGAAGGGTTCCATGTTGATCGTGAAGGGTTCCATGTTGATCGTGAAGGGTTCCATGTTGATCAGTAAGGATATTATTGAATTGAATGAAAAGTTCCAGGCACACATAAAGCATACACACCTCCAGCCCCACAGAAAATGAGGTCGGCATGACACCATGGTGTGAAGGGCCATGGAATCTGGGACAGTGTGTTTGTTTTCACAGTGTTTGTGATGAGGGAGAACAGGGATGATCGCTACACAGTTACATTCAGTTTGTTTGTTTGTTTGTTTTCACAGTGTTATGATGAAGGAGAACAGGGATGATCGGTACACAGTTACATTCAGTTTGTTTGTTTGTTTGTTTGTTTTCACATTGTTATGATGAAGGAGAACAGGGATGATCACTACACAGTTACATTCAGTTTGTTTGTTTGTTTGTTTGTTTGTTTGTTTGTTTTCACAGTGTTTGTGATGAAGGAGAACAGGGATGATAGGGATGATCACTACACAGTTCCATTTTGGATTGTGGCTGTGTGATACTGATAGGGCTGTACTGTACAGTCACTGTCATGGTATGTCCTGCCATCAACCAGGCCTGACAGATACAGACACCTGTGATGTTGGTCAAGAAATTTGAGCGACATTGGCATTGATGCTTCCGTAATAATGATAAGACCTGACTGTGTGGTCTCGGTCTTCCCAAGGAGCCCATAGCGCCCTGAACCCTGAATAGGAACCAGTTGGCACTGAACAATTCCACAGTGATTCTTTTAATTGATGGGGGTTCCCACCCATTATTATTATTATTATTATTATTATTATTATTATTATTATTATTATTAGTATTATCATTATTATTATCATTGTTTATTATCATATCATCATCATTATTATTATTATTATTATTATATCATCATTATTATTATTATTATTGTTGTTGTTGTTATTATTGTTATTGTTATTATTACTATTACTATTATTGTTGTTGTTGTTGTTGTTATTGTTATCATTATTATTATTACTATTACTATTATTGTTGTTGTTGTTATTATTTATACTACTAGTACTGCTGTTGCTGCTATTACTACTACTAACTAGTACTACTACTACTACTACTACTACTACTACTATACTACTACTACTACTAACTACTACTACTATACTACTACTACTACTACTTCTACTTACTACTACTACTACTACTACTACTACACTACTACTACTACTACTACTACTACTACTACTACTACTACTACTCTACTACTTACTACTACTACTACCACTATTTACTATACTACTACTACTACTACTACTACTACTACTACTACTACTACTACTACATACTATTACTACTACTACTACCACTACTACTTCTACTTCTACTCTCTACTTACTACTACTACTACTACTGCTGCTGCTGCTGCTACTACTGCTGCTGCTGCTGTTGCTACTATTACTATACTATACTACTACTATCATTACTACTACTACTACTACTACTACTAGTTATTTGTACAGCTGATATTGAATGCCAAGTGTCACGCCCTCATTGACGCCCAAGTCCTGGAGAAAGGTCAGATCTCTAGGGAACTGGTGCAACAGGATATATATATATGTATGTATGTTGTATATATTATATATATATATATATATATATACATACATAATTGTCTTTAATGAGTAGATCACAGTTAGAATGTGTGTGTGTACAGATGATCCTGAACGCCAAGTGCCACGCCATCAGAGACGCCCAGGTCCTGGAGAAAGGTCAGATCTCTAAGGAACTGGTGCAGGAGGACAAGAGGATGGACAGCATGATGGAGGTCAGGGTTGGATTCTCTCCCTTCCTTCTCTGTAACGATTTTTTATGTTGCTTTTTGTTTTAAGTGGTCCATTAGCTTAATTGGCTCTAGCACCGTGCTTATGACACAAGGGTTTGGGGTTCAACCCTGGGACGATCCAGTTTTTATTTTTGGGGTGGCCCTGTCAGTAGTGTTAGAGTATGGTGACAGCAACACAGTGGTCAGGTGTTTGACTCTTGAACGTGGCACAGTTTAGACATGGCCAACTGACTGGCTCTTTTGATAGAGCCACGGCACAGTTTAGACATGGCCAACTGACTGGCTCTTTTGATACAGCCACGGCACAGTTTAGACATGGCCAACTGACTGGCTCTTTTGATACAGCCACGGCACAGTTTAGACATGGCCAGCTGAACTGGCTCTTTTTTGTTACAGCCACGGCACAGTTTAGACATGGCCAACTGACTGGCTCTTTTGATAGAGCCACGGCACAGTTTAGTCATGGCCAACTGACTGGCTCTTTTGATAGAGCCACGGCACAGTTTAGACATGGCCAACTGACTGGCTCTTTTGATACAGCCATGGCACAGTTTAGACATGGCCAACTGACTGGCTCTTTTGATAGAGCCATGGCACAGTTTAGACATGGCCAACTGACTGGCTCTTTTGATAGAGCCATGGCACAGTTTAGACATGGCCAACTGACTGGCTCTTTTGATAGAGCCACGGCACAGTTTAGACATGGCCAACTGACTGGCTCTTTTGATAGAGCCACGGCACAGTTTAGACATGTCCAACTGACTGGCTCTTTTGATACAGCCACGGCACAGTTTAGACATGGCCAACTGACTGGCTCTTTTGATAGAGCCACGGCACAGTTTAGACATGGCCAACTGACTGGCTCTTTTGATACAGCCACGGCACAGTTTAGTCATGGCCAACTGACTGGCTCTTTTGATACAGCCATGGCACAGTTTAGACATGGCCAACTGACTGGCTCTTTTGATAGAGCCACGGCACAGTTTAGACATGGCCAACTGACTGGCTCTTTTGATAGAGCCACGGCACAGTTTAGACATGGCCAACTGACTGGCTCTTTTGATACAGCCATGGCACAGTTTAGACATGGCCAACTGACTGGCTCTTTTGATACAGCCATGGCACAGTTTAGACATGGCCAACTGACTGGCTCTTTTGATAGAGCCACGGCACAGTTTAGACATGGCCAACTGACTGGCTCTTTTGATACAGCCACGGCACAGTTTAGACATGGCCAGCTGACTGGCTCTTTTTTGTTACAGCCACGGCACAGTTTAGTCATGGCCAACTGACTGGCTCTTTTGATAGAGCCACGGCACAGTTTAGACATGGCCAACTGACTGGCTCTTTTGATACAGCCACGGCACAGTTTAGACATGGCCATGACTGGCTCTTTGATACAGCCATGGCACAGTTTAGACATGGCCAACTGACTGGCTGTTTGATAGAGCCACGGCACAGTTTGACATGGCCAACTGACTGGTCTTTTGATACAGCATGGACTGCAGTCTCGTGTCTTGAGTTCGGCTCCACCTGTAGTGTAAAAGTTGGTTTCTTTATTGTCTCATCTTAATGCTCCTCATAATAATTATAACAATAATTACAGTATTTGTATGCGCAAAATCTTGACAGTTCAAATCAAGACACACCACGCACAGATATATGCATGAGGTCTACGTAGATCAACATACAAGATGTGGAAATGCGAGGGAAAAAACTCCTCTCATCTTGTTCTAGTTGTCTCAGAGTGTCACAGGTCCCATTCAACACACACCTCCCCATTTCAAGACCTTGCCAGCACACAGGGTTTTTGCGCAGCCTCAAGGAGTCTGTCAGCTAACTGCTGATAGATTTGGGCGAAGCATATATGGAACTGCCCAAGCACAATGAATCCTTGTTGAACAAGCTCACCTGGAAACAAACTTCCTGTCTGCTTTGTTGTCTTTGACCAAGACCTGCGGTTGTTTGGTTATTATATTTTCTTTGTCGTGTTACAGTCTGTCTCTTTGTAAATCACAGTGTATTACAGAGGTCATGGGTGTGACTTTCCTTTGTTTAGTTCTTTGTTGTGTTACAGTCTGTTGTCTTTGTTGTATGTGTTACAGTCTGCTTGTTAATTACAGCGTCCTGCTTGTAACACACAATGTAACTTCCCTTTGTTTAGTTCTTTGTTGTGTTACAGTCTGTTTGGCTTTGTTAGTGATTGTGATAAGTCATTGATGTATAGTGATATTGTTAATGATTGTGATGTCATTCATGTACAGTGATATTAAGTCATTCATGTATAGTGTCATAAGTCATTCATGTACAGTGATATTAAGTCATTCATGTGTAGTGTCATAAGTCATTCATGTACAGTGATATTAAGTCATTCATGTGTAGTGTCATAAGTCATTCATGTCTAGTGCTATTCTCCAAACTGATGTGGACTCACTGCACATTACACATAATGAGATGTTTTAGTGGAGCACACATAACTCAAGCTGTTTGTTGAGCTGACCACACTGCACTATGTTGTTATACAGTCTGTATCTTTGGTGGGCATGCATGCTGGGTGTTTTACTGTTTCCATAAGCCGGCCACTGACATGACTTACAGGATCTTTAACGTGTGTATTTTATACTCTGCTTGCATGCACACCTGGAGGGTTTCAGGCATAGGCAGGTCTGCCTACGTGTCGACCCAATATGCCAAAACATTTTCCATTCATAACCCACCAGGTAGAAGCATACTGATGGATTGAACCCAAGACCTTTTGATGGATATCTGACATTTATCCACCTGACTGTTGCGCCTGTAATTATAATATGCTTGTAATGCATGCGCCTGTGATTATAATATCATGCTTGTAATGCATGTGCCTGTGATTATAATATGCTTGTAATGCATGCGCCTGTGATTATAATATCATGCTTGTAATGCATGCGCCTGTGATTATAATATCATGCTTGTAATGCATGTGCCTGTGATTATAATATCATGCTTGTAATGCATGCGCCTGTGATTATAATATCATGCTTGTAATGCATGCGCCTGTAATTATAATATTCATACTTGTAATGCATGCGCCTGTAATTATAATATCATACTTGTAATGCATGCGCCTGTGATTATAATATCATGCTTGTAATGCATGCGCCTGTGATTATAATATCATGCTTGTAATGCATGTGCCTGTGATTATAATATCATGCTTGTAATGCATGTGCCTGTGATTATAATATCATGCTTGTAATGCATGCGCCTGTGATTATAATATCATGCTTGTAATGCATGCGCCTGTAATTATAATATCATACTTGTAATGCATGCGCCTGTGATTATAATATCATGCTTGTAATGCATGCGCCTGTGATTATAATATCAAGAGATATGGAGTTGTGTCCCACTCCTTCCCCCCTCGCCCTGCTTCAGACCACGTTTGTATGGTTGACTGATTGGCATAGTAGTGACGGTGTTGTCTTTTTTCTCCTCTTTATCAGCATTGTATTCTTTGTCTGATCCTCTTTGTCTTGGTCATTCCAGTGTCCTGTGTGTTGCATTGTGTTCTTTGTGTGATCCTCCTTGTCTTGGTCATTCCAGTGGCCTGTCTGTTGCATTGTGTTCTTTGTCTGATCCTCTTTGTCTTGGTCATTCCAGTGGCCTGTCTGTTGCATTGTGTTCTTTGTCTGATCCTCCTTGTCTTGGTCATTCCAGTGGCCTGTCTGTTGCATTGTGTTCTTTGTCTGATCCTCCTTGTCTTGGTCATTCCAGTGGCCTGTCTGTTGCATTGTGTTCTTTGTGTGATCCTCCTTGTCTTGGTCATTCCAGTGGCCTGTCTGTTGCATTGTGTTCTTTGTCTGATTCTCCTTGTCTTGGTCATTCCAGTGTCCTGTGTGTTGCATTGTGTTCTTTGTGTGATCCTCCTTGTCTTGGTCATTCCAGTGGCCTGTCTGTTGCATTGTGTTCTTTGTCTGATCCTCCTTGTCTTGGTCATTCCAGTGGCCTGTCTGTTGCATTGTGTTCTTTGTGTGATCCTCCTTGTCTTGGTCATTCCAGTGTCCTGTGTGTTGCATTGTGTTCTTTGTCTGATCCTCCTTGTCTTGGTCATTCCAGTGTCCTGTCTGTTGCATTGTGTTCTTTGTCTGATCCTCCTTGTCTTGGTCATTCCAGTGGCCTGTCTGTTGCATTGTGTTCTTTGTCTGATCCTCCTTGTCTTGGTCATTCCAGTGGCCTGTCTGTTGCATTGTGTTCTTTGTCTGATCCTCCTTGTCTTGGTCATTCCAGTGTCCTGTCTGTTTGTAAGTTCAGGCCATGAGGGGCCACAGAATCTGGAGCAATATTCTGCAATGCTATGCGGATAATAGTGACAATGCTATGGAGGTCCATTTCAGACTGTCAGTATGTGACAGGGCTCTCCTCTACACCCATGTGTACTCTACACATTACTTTCATGATGTACCTGGCATCAGCCAGGCTCAAGAGATACAGGTACATGTGGTGTTGGTGGAGATATTTGAGCAACAGCCTCAGGGATGCTTCCTTAAAGCAGATTGAGACTGTAGACTGTATGGCCTAAGTCTTCCCAGTGAGCCCATAACAACCCTCAACTCTGTGAGTCATGGTCAGGTGAGGTCAGTCAAACCCACAGGTAGCCCACAGTAACAGGTAACCCACAGTAACAGGTAACCCACAGTGACAGGTAACCCACAGTAACAGGTAACCCACAGTAACAGGTAGCCCACAGTAACAGGTAACCCACACTAACAGGTAGCCCACAGTAACAGGTAACCCACAGTAACAGGTAACCACAGTAACAGGTAGCCCACAGTAACAGGTAGCCCACAGTAACAGGTAACCCACAGTAACAGGTAACCCACAGTAACAGGTAACCCACCCTTGATGGGTTGCCTGCCATAGTGATGGATATCAAAAGGAATCAGCACGACAGATATACCGTTCTTGTCGTCTCACCTGTCTCACCTGTCGGCGTCACCGGGAACAGTGTTGGCCGCTGCACATGATGTCCTCACAAGTTGCCTCCAGCACTCTCGATCTTGGCTAAGTCTGACCACCTCCTGGAGTTTCTTGCCACTGATGTTTGTGATGTTTCTAGCAAGTGATGCAGGTGGCCGTCCTCTGTTTCTCTTTCCTTCCACTTTACCTTGGAGGACAGTGGACATCAAGTCTGTTCTCTCATTACGGATTGCGTGTCCAACATATTTCAGTTTCCTCCGTTGTATGAGTACTAGAAGCTTGCGTGTAGTACCCAACTCATTCAGTATGCTTTCATTTGAGCGCCTATCCGTCCATTTGACCCTCAGCAGTCTTCGGTAAAACCACAGCTCTGCTGCTTCCACTCGTCTTTCATCCTCTTTCTTCATTGTCCATGCCTCGCAGCCGTATAACATCACTGGCCAGACAAGACATTTTAAGAGTTTTATCTTAAGGTCTGCTGTTATGCTGTGGTCTTTCCAAATATTGTTCAATTGAACCATACTGTTCTTGGCCATTCCAATTCTCATCTTTATGTCTTTTGAGCATGTTCCATCGTGTGTCTTGACTGAACCTAAATATCTAAAGTCCTTGACATTTTCTAGAGGGACTTGGTTTAGCATGATCTGGTCCTGTCTAGCGTTATATTTGCCTGCAACATGCATAACCTTTGTCTTCTTTGAATTTAAGTCCAGCCCAGCTGCCTTTCCAACCCGGTCTACCCTGTACAGGATCCTCCTAGAGCCTGTAATGTTGTCTGCCAGTAATCCTGTGTCATCTGCGTAGCGTAAATTTGACAGGTTTCTACCACCAATATTTACTCCCATGTCTTCTATGTCTGCTTCTCTCATGATATGTTCAGTGTATATGCTGAAGAGATGTGGAGACAGGATGCAACCTTGCCTTACCCCTTTAGTGATGTTAAAAAATTTGCAGTTTTGATTATTCCATCTGATTGTTGCTTTTTGATCATTATATAATGAAGCTATGAGGGAAACCAGATGTCTTGGAAAACCCATTTTGATCATGAAGTGGAAAAGACTTTGGTGAATCACGCTATCAAATGCTTTGCTGTAGTCAATGAAAACGATGAACATCTCTTGGTCTGTGTTTCTAATCTTTTCTATCAATATCTGGAGTACAAACAGCATATCTATTGTTCCCTGTTTTTCCTATAGCCTGCCTGACAGTCGGATAGCTCTTCCTCTACTTTTGGCTTTAACCTGTTTAAAATTATTATCAGCAGTATTTTACTGGCATGACTGATCAGTGCAATTGTTCTATAATTGTTGCAGTCTTTGACATTTCCACTCTTATGTAACATGACAAATTCCTGGAGCTTCCAGTCTGTAGGCCACTGACAAGTCTTCCATATCTTGCAGCATAAGTGATGCATTACTTTGAGTCCACCATCACCTGAGTGTTTCAACAACTCTCCAGGAATATTGTCAAGACCAGGAGACTTTCTGCATTTTAGATCTTTAATGGCAGATTCAACTTCGCTGAGCAGAGGTTCAGGTTCCGTATCTCCAGGGATCAATTCCAAATTTGGCTCTAAATTATTTTCATGGCTGTCAGGCTTGCCAAAAAGTGATGTGCCATATTCGTTCCACCTATCCAAGACATCATCTGGTTCAGTCAGTGTGTGACCATCCTTGTTGTTGATGCATTGGTTTGTTGCTTTGAAATTGTTTTTTTCACTTTTTTTATTTGTTTGAAGAGCTCCCTCGACTTCCTGTTTTCGTTGTGTTCATTGATTTTACTGCATTCTTGTGCCAGCCAATTTGCTTTGTCTCTTCTGACTTTACTTTTTATTTCCCTTTTCAGTGCTGAGTATTTTTCCCGCTCTCCCTGCTTTCGAGCTTGACTTTTCTTTTCTGCCAGATCTATCACTTCCTGACTTATGTAGGGCTTAGCTTTTTTCCTTTTTTCTTCTTTTCCTAGTTTTTCTTCAGAGATTTTGGTCAGTGTGTTTTTTATGTCTGTCCAGATTTCATCAGGATATGAGTCATTTTCATCCCATACTTCAAGTAACTTTAAGAAACGATTACTTGTTTCTATACTGAATTCTAACGCCAGCTCAGGGTTTTCTAATTTTGATATGTCGAACTTTGGCGTAGTTTTGGTTTTAGGCTTCTTCAATATTTTCATTCTTAATTTGGTTGTCACAAGAATGTGATCCGTGTCGCAGTCTGTTCCAGGCTTTGTTTTTGCATTGAGGACAGTTGATTTCCAGGATCTGTCAATGATAATATAATCAATCTGATTACGACACCTGTCTCCTGGAGAGATCCATGTGTATCTTCTGCGCAGTGGTTGTTGGAAAAAAGTATTTGTGATGTTCATCTCATTTGCCTGACAAAACAGAGCCAGCATGTCACCTCTCTCATTTCGTTCTCCTAAACCATATGGTCCTATTCCACATTCTGTGTCAGCCCCCTCTCCAACTTTAGCGTTGAAGTCACCCATCACAATGCATATTTCCTTCTTGTCGTAAACCCTCAATATCAACTGATGGGGATTACACCTCCAGCCTGTCAGTCATCAGTCCGTTGTACAACCACCTGGCCACAGTGTACAGGTGATCATAATCCCAACAATGTCTGTTGTGGACATGTTACAGGTGATCATAATCCCAACAATGTCTGTTGTGGACATGTTACAGGTGATCATAATCCCAACAATGTCTGTTGTGGACATGTTACAGGTGATCATAATCCCAACAATGTCTGTTGTGGACATGTTACAGGTGATCATAATCCCAACAATGTCTGTGGTGGACATGTTACAGGTGATCATAATCCCAACAATGTCTGTTGTTGACATGTTACAGATGATCATAATCCCAACAATGTCTGTTGTGGACATGTTACAGGTGATCATAATCCCGACAATGTCTGTTGTGGACATGTTACAGGTGATCATAATCCCAACAATGT
>JAPXFY010000029.1:50157384-50167384 GCA_030674185.1 Monoplex corrugatus
GTGTATGTTATGTTACTGTATGTTACTTATGGTACTGTATTACTGTATGTTGATGTACTGTTGAGTTACGTGAGTGTACGTAGTACTTGTGTACTGTTATGTGTACTGTTATGTACGTATGCTGTATGTATGTGTACTATTAATGTGTACGTTATGTGTACTGTTGATGTGTACTGTTGAATGTGTACTGTTGATGTGTACTGTTGATGTGTACTGTTGGTATATGTGTACTGTTGATGTACGTAATGTGTACTGTTGATGTGTTACTGTTGATGTGTACTGTTATGTAGTGATGAGTTACTGTTAATACTGTAGTTACTGTTAAGATTTTTGTACTGTTTGATGTGTACTGTTATGTGTACTGTTGATGTGTACTGTTGATGTGTAGTATGTGTACTTGAAGTGTACTGTTGATGTGACTGTTAATGTGTACTGTTGATGTGTACTGTTATGTTACTGTTGATGTGTACTGTTGATGTACTGTTGATGTGTACGTTGATGTGTACTGTTGTGTATGTGATGTGTACTGTTGTACTTAGTACTGTTAGTACTGTAGTGTACTGTTAGTGTACTGTTAATGTGTACTGTTGATGTGTACTGTTATGTGTACTGTTGATGTGACTGTTATGTGTACTGTTATGTGTACTGTTATGTGTACTGTTGATGTGTACTGTTGATGTGTACTGTTGAGGTACTGTTGATGTGTACTGTTGATGTTACTGTTGATGTGTACTGTTATGTGTACTGTTATGTGTACTGTTGATGTGTACTGTTGATGTGTACGTTGATTTGTACTGTTATGTGTACTGTTGATGTGTACTGTTTGATGTGTACTGTTGATGTGACTGTTAGTGTACTGTTGATGTGTACTGTTGATTGTACTGTTGATGTGTACTGTTGATGTTACTGTTGATGTGTACTGATTGATGTGTACTGTTATGTGTACTGTTGAGTGTACTGTGATGTGTACTGTTGATGTGTACTGTGATGTTACTGTTGATGTGTACATGTTGATGTACTGTTATGTACTGTGTTGTGTACTGTTGTGTGTACTGTTGAT
This sequence comes from Monoplex corrugatus, assembly GCA_030674185.1. NCBI lineage: Eukaryota > Metazoa > Mollusca > Gastropoda > Littorinimorpha > Ranellidae > Monoplex > Monoplex corrugatus. The sequence continues at coordinate 50,158,445 of JAPXFY010000029.1, forward strand.
TGTACTGTTGATGTGTACTGTTGATAGTGTACTGTTGATGTGTACTGTTGATGTGTAGTGTACTGTTGATGTTAAGTTGAGTACTGTTGATGTGTACTGTTAAAGTGTACTGTTGATGTGTACTGTTGATGTGTACTGTTGATGTGTACTGTTGATGTGTACTGTTAATGTGTACTGTTGATGTGTACTGTTATGGTACTGTTGAGTGTGTAACTGTTGATGTGTACTGTTGATGTGTACTGTTAATGTGTACTGTTGAAAGTGTACTGTTAATGTGTACTGTTGATGTGTACTGTTGATGTGTACTGTTGATGTGTACTGTTGATGTGTACTGTTGATGTGTACTGTTGATGTGTACTGTTGATGTAACTGTTGATGTGTACGTTGATGTGTACTGTTGATGTGTACTGTTGATGTGTACTGTTGATGTGTACTGTTGAGTGTACTGTTGATGTGTACTGTTATGATGTGTACGTTGATGTGTACTGTTGATGTGTACTGTTGATGTGTACTGTTGATGTGTACTGTTATGATGTGAGTACTGTTGATGTGTACTGTTGATGTGTACTGTTGATGTGTACTGTTGATGTGTACTGTTGAGTGTACTGTTGATGTGTACTGGTTGATGTGTACTGTTGATGTTTTGTACTGTTGATGTGTACTGTTGATGTTACTGTTGATGTGTACTGTTGATTGTACTGTTGAATGTGTACTGTTGATGTGTACTGTTGATGTACGTGATTGTACTGTTGATGTGTACTGTTGATGTTACTGTTGATGTGTACTGTTATGTGTACTGTTGATGTGTACATGTGTATGTTATTGTACTGTTGATGTGTACTGTTGATGTGTACTGTTGATGTTTACTGTTGATTGTACTGTTGATGTTACTGTTGATGTGTACTGTTGATGTGTACTGTTGATGTGTACACAGGAGGACCTGAACAAGGCCAACCACGACATTTTACGTCGTAAGGAAATCAGAAAGAACAGGAGATGGCTGAAGAGGAGAAGGTTCTGGAGTTCCAGAGAACCAAAGCTGTAAGTATGCTGTGATAAGTTTAATGAATTGACAGTGTGTTGTGGTAATGTAACACATTTAGTAATTTATTATTTCCTGTTGTCTAAATTTTATACATGTGGTGTGGTGGTTAGTGTACACATTAGTATTTATTCCTGTTGTCTAATTTTACAGTGTGTGTGGTTAGTGTACACATTAGTATTTATTTCCTGTTGTCTAATTTTACAGTGTGTGGTGTTATGTGTAACACATTAGTATTTTATTTCCTATGTTGTCTAATTTTACAGTGTGTGTGGTTAGTGTACACATTAGTATTTATTTCCTGTTGTCTAATTTTACAGTGTGTGTGGTTAGTGTACACATTAGTATTTATTTCCTGTTGTCTAATTTTACAGTGTGTGTGGTTAGTGTACACATTAGTATTTATTTCCTGTTGTCTAATTTTACAGTGTGTGTGGTTAGTGTACACATTAGTATTTATTTCCTGTTGTCTAATTTTACAGTGTGTGTGTTAGTGTACACATTAGTATTTATTTCCTGTTGTCTAATTTTACAGTGTGTGTGATTAGTATACACATTAGTATTTATTTCCTGTTGTCTAATTTTACAGTGTGTGTGGTTAGTGTACACATTAGTATTTATTTCCTGTTGTCTAATTTTACAGTGTGTGTGGTTAGTGTACACATTAGTATTTATTTCCTGTTGTCTAATTTTACAGTGTGTGTGGTTAGTGTACACATTAGTATTTATTTCCTGTTGTCTAATTTTACAGTCTGTGTGGTTAGTGTACACATTAGTATTTATTTCCTGTTGTCTAATTTTACAGTGTGTGTGGTTAGTGTACACATTAGTATTTATTTCCTGTTGTCTAATTTTACAGTGTGTGTGGTTAGTGTACACATTAGTATTTATTTCCTGTTGTCTAATTTTACAGTGTGTGTGGTTAGTGTACACATTAGTATTTATTTCCTGTTGTCTAATTTTACAGTGTGTGTGGTTAGTGTACACATTAGTATTTATTTCCTGTTGTCTAATTTTACAGTGTGTGTGATTAGTGTACACATTAGTATTTATTTCCTGTTGTCTAATTTTACAGTGTGTGTGATTAGTGTACACATTAGTATTTATTTCCTGTTGTCTAATTTTACAGTCGTGTGTGGTTAGTGTACACATTAGTATTTATTTCCTGTTGTCTAATTTTACAGTGTGTGTGGTTAGTGTACACATTAGTATTTATTTCCTGTTGTCTAATTTTACAGTGTGTGTGATTAGTATACACATTAGTATTTATTTCCTGTTGTCTAATTTTACAGTGTGTGTGGTTAGTGTACACATTAGTATTTATTTCCTGTTGTCTAATTTTACAGTGTGTGTGATTAGTGTACACATTAGTGTTTATTTCCTGTTGTCTAATTTTACAGTGTGTGTGATTAGTGTACACATTAGTATTTATTTCCTGTTGTCTAATTTTACAGTGTGTGTGGTTAGTGTACACATTAGTATTTATTTCCTGTTGTCTAATTTTACAGCCCGTCTGTTTTGTATTGTTTAGTATATCAACAAATCAACAAAGAAGGTCCATTATTCTTTGACAATCAGACATCAGGAAATGAAGGTGATGGTAGTAGTGGAGAAAAGTCACAAGTCCTGTCATAAGTGACATTTCTTGGACTGTATTTCATCTGCGGTAAATTTATCAATATGGAAATAGGTACATAAATCAGTAAATAAGTATCCTTAACAAATGTGACCTCCCACCACGAAATCAGTCTTAACTCGCAGTCTGTCGAACAGCACTAGGAGCTGAAAAGGTGACTGAGGGTCTATCTTAGAGTGTTTTGACTTTTTCTCAAATTTGATTTCTGTAGACTGTAATCTATCCCCCACAGAAATTTTTCTCCTGAAAAAATATTATTAATCAAATTAAATTGGTATTTTAATACACTGATCGGAGCAGAAAGAACGCATTTTCCTACCAAAAGTACCTATTTTTGTCTCTTATTATGAACCGTGACCTGTACAGTACCTGCACATGTAATATACTGATGGAAAGCTCTTTGGTGCACCTTTCAGTAATGACAGCGATATTAGAAACAAACTTGGTCAAAGCCACCAAATAAAGAAATTTAAGGAAAATGTGTAGGAGAGCACACAAAAAGTTTAGAGGCCGTTTTCTCAAAATGGCCGTCATATAACTTAATGACATTAAACATATATAACTTCTACATGTTTTTTGAGTACAAGCTTTCTTCAAGAACCAAAATAATCAGCAGAATGTACACTTTCCATGATATGTACATCTCAAAATTCCCAAAATGTTAGTTAAGACTGATTTCGTGGTGGGGGGTCACAAATAAATGTCTGGACAAATAAACTAAGCAATCAATTAGTATACAAAACAATCAAATAAACAAACAATCAAACAAACAAACAATCAAACAAACAAACAATCAAATAAACAAACAATCAAACAAACAAACAAACAATCAAACAAGAAACAGAGTGGTGTGATAGTCAGATGGGTAGATGTCAGATGATCGAAATGGAAGGTCCTGGCTTTGGTCCACCTGGACAGCTCCACCTGGTGGGTAAAGGGTGGAGACTTATGTCATCTCCCAGATCAACATGTGTAGAGACCTGCCAGTGTCTAAACCCCCTTTGTATGTATAAGTAAGCAGAATAACAAATATGCACGTTAAAGATCCTGTAAGTCATGTCAGTGGCTGGCTTATGGAAACATTAAAACACCCAGCATGCACGCCTGTCAGATTGCAGACTGTACAACAACATAATACAACAGACTGTACAACAACATAGTACAACAGACTGTACAACAACATAATACAACAGACTGTACAACAACATAGTACAACAGACTGTACAACAACATAATACAACAGACTGTACAACAAATAATACAACAGACTGTACAACAACATAATACAACAGACTGTACAACAACATAATACAACAGACTGTACAACAACATAATACAACAGACTGTACAACAACATAGTACAACAGACTGTACAACAACATAGTGCAACAGACTGTACAACAACATAATACAACAGACTGTACAACAACATAATACAACAGACTGTACAACAACATAGTGCAACAGACTGTACAACAACATAATACAACAGACTGTACAACAACATAGTGCAACAGACTGTACAACAACATAATACAACAGACTGTACAACAACATAATACAACAGACTGTACAACAACATAGTGCAACAGACTGTACAACAACATAATACAACAGACTGTACAACAACATAGTGCAACAGACTGTACAACAACATAATACAACAGACTGTACAACAACATAGTGCAACAGACTGTACAACAACATAATACAACAGACTGTACAACAACATAATACAACAGACTGTACAACAACATAATACAACAGACTGTACAACAACATAATACAACAGACTGTACAACAACATAATACAACAGACTGTACAACAACATAGTGCAACAGACTGTACAACAACATAGTGCAACAGACTGTACAACAACATAATACAACAGACTGTACAACATAATACAACAGACTGTACAACAACATAATACAACAGGCTGTACAACAACATAATACAACAGACTGTACAACAACATAGTGCAACAGACTGTACAACAACATAATACAACAGACTGTACAACAACATAGTGCAACAGACTGTACAACAACATAGTACAACAGACTGTACAACAACATAATACAACAGACTGTACAACAACATAATGCAACAGACTGTACAACAACATAATACAACAGACTGTACAACAACATAATACAACAGACTGTACAACAACATAGTGCAACAGACTGATACAACATACAACGATGTGCAACACAGACTGTACAACAACATAATACAACAGACTGTACAACAATAATACAACAGACTGTACAACAACATAATACAACAGACTGTACAACAACATAATACAACAGGACTGTACAACAACATAATACAACAGACTGTACAACAACATAATACAACAGACTGTACAACAACATAATACAACAGACTGTACAACAACATAATACAACAGACTGTACAACAACATTAACTATACAACAGACTGTACAACAACATAATACAACAGACTGTACAACAACATAATACAACAGACTGTACAACAACATAATACAACAGACTGTACAACAACATAATACAACAGACTGTACAACAACATAATACAACAGACTGTACAACAACATAATACAACAGACTGTACAACACTAATAACAGACTGTACAACAACATATCAACAGACTGTACAACAACATAATACAACAGACTGTACAACAACATAACAACAGACTGTACAACAACATAATACAACAGACTGTACAACAACAATAAACAACAAACAGACTGTACAACAACATAATACAACAGACTGTACAACAACATAATACAACAGACTGTACAACAACATAATACAACAGACTGTACAACAACATAATACAACAGACTGTACAACAACATAATACAACAGACTGTACAACAACATAATACAACAGACTGTACAACAACATAATACAACAGACTGTACAACAACATAATACAACAGACTGTACAACAACATAATACAACAGACTGTACAACAAATATACAACAGACTGTACAACAACTAATACAACAGACTGTACAACAACATAATACAACAGACTGTACAACAACATAATACAACAGACTGTACAACAACATAATACAACAGACTGTACAACAACATAATTTAAACAACATGGACTGTACAACAACATAATACAACAGGACTGTACAACAACATAATACAACAGACTGTACAACAACATAATACAACAGACTGTACAACAACATAATACAACAGACTGTACAACACAACAAGTAACAACAGACTGTACAACAACATATACAACAGACTGTACAACAACATAGTCAAACAGACTGTACAACAACATAATACAACAGACTGTACAACAACATAATACAACAGACTGTACAACAACATAATACAACAGACTGTACAACAACATATACAACAGACTGTACAACAACATAATCAACAGACTGTACAACAACATAATCAACAGACTGTACAACAACATAATACAACAGACTGTACAACAACATAGTGCAACAGACTGTACAACAACATATACAACAGACTGTACAACAACATAATACAACAGACTGTACAACAACATAATACAACAGACTGTACAACAACATAATAAACCAACAGACTGTACAACAACATAATACAACAGACTGTACAACAACATATACAACAGACTGTACAACAACATAATACAACAGACTGTACAACAACATAATACAACAGACTGTACAACAACATATACACAGACTGTACAACAAATATCAACAGACGTACAACACATAATACAACAGACTGTACAACAACATATCAACAGCTGTACAACAACATAATCAACAGACTGTACAACAACTATCAACGACTGTAAACAAATATACAACGATGTACAAAATAATACACAGCTGACAAAATAATACACGCTGTACAACAACATAATACAACAGCTGTACAACACATACAAAGAACATTACATACAACACATATACAACAGCTGTACAAAATATCACAGATGTACAAAACATAATCACAGACTGTCCATATCACATGATACAACAGACTGTACAACAACATATAAGGCAACAGTGTACAACAACATATCAACAGGCTGTACAACAACATATCAACAGACTGTACAACAACATAATACAACAGACTGTACAAACATATACAACGATGTACAACAACATAATACAACAGACTGTACAACAACATATCAACGATGTACAACATATACAACAGACTGTACAACAACATATCAACAGATGTACAACAACTATACAACAGACTGTACAACAACATATCAACAGACTGTACAACAAATATACAACAGCTGTACAACAAATATCAACAGACTGTACAACAACATAATACACGATGTACAACAACATAATACAACAGACTGTACAACAAATACACAGACTGTACAACAACATATCAACAGACTGTACAACAACATAATACAACAGACTGTACAACAAATAATACAACAGACTGTCACAACATAATACAACAGTGTAAACAACATAGTACAAAGCTGTACAACAACATATCAACAGACTGTACAACAAATAATACAACAGACTGTACAACAACTATCAACAGCTGTAACAACTATACAACAGACTGTACAACATATCAAAGATGTACACACATCAACGCTGTACAACAACATATCAACGCTGTACAAAACATATACACAGCTGTACAACAACATATACAACAGCTGTACAACAACATATCAACAGATGTACAACAACATAATACAAAGACTGTACAAAACATATCAACGCTGTACAACAACATATCAACAGACTGTACAACAAATATCAACAGACTGTACAACAACATATCAACGATGTACAACAACATAATACAACAGACTGTAAACAAATATCAACAGACTGTACAAACATAGTAAACAGACTGTACAACAACATATCACAGTGTACAACATATCAACAGTGTCACCTGTCACGCTGTACAACAACATAATACAACAGACTGTCAACAAATATCAACAGCTGTAAACAATATCACAGCTGTACAACAATACAAGATGTAAACATTAACAGATGTACAACATAATACAGTGTAAAATATACAACGCTGTACACAATAAAGTGTACAACAACATATCACTTCAACAAGCTGTACACAAAATGTGTAAATACAGCTGAAAAACTATACACAGATGTACAACATAATAAAGAGAACCAGTACAAACGTGACACAAATAATCACAGATGCAAAAAAAGACTGCACAAATTCAACAGACTGTACAACAACATAATACAACAGACTGTACAACAACATATACAACAGCTGTACAACATATACAACAGACTGTACAACAATATACAACGATGTACAACAACATATACAACAGACTGTACAACAACATAATACAACAGACTGTCAACAACTAATACAACAGACTGTACAACACATATGCAACAGACTGTACAACAAATAATCAACGACTGTACAAAAATATCACAGCTGTACAACAAATAGTCACAGACTGTACAACAACTATACAAAGATTATAAACAACATAATCAACAGACTGTACAACAACATAATCAACAGATGTCAAAAATAATACAACAGATGTACAACAACTATCACAGATGTCAACAACATAATACACAGATGTACAAAACATATCACGCTGTACAACAATAATAAACAGACTGTACAAAACATAGTCAACAGATGTACACACATAATCACAGATGTAAAATAGTGCAGCTGTCAACACTATAAGTTACATACAGACTGTCAACTATAACAGATGTACAAAATATACACGCTGTAACACTAATACACAGCTGTAAACATATCAACAGTGTAAACATATAAGATGTACAACACATATACAACGACTGTACAACAACATATACAACAGATGTACAAAAAATACAACAGATGTACAAACATATAACAGGTACAAAATGAAAGACTGTCAACAATAATACAACAGATGTAAAAAATAGTACAAAGACTGTACAACAACATAACAGTGAAAGATTACACAACATAGTCAACAGGCGTACAAAATTAACAGATGTTGTACGACTGTACAACACATAATGTGACAAAATGTCAACGGTGTAAATGTGAAGATGTACATTCATGTGTCCAAATAGTACAACAGACTGTACAACAACATAATACAAAGATGACAATATACAAAGACTGTACAACAACATATCAACAGGTGTACACAAAAACAACAGACTGTACAAAACATATCACAGACTGTACAACACATTACAAGCGTACAACAA
>JAPXFY010000029.1:50172384-50184884 GCA_030674185.1 Monoplex corrugatus
TAATACATGATATTTAGTAGGTTTCCAACAGAGACATGAATAATACATGATATTTAGTAGGTTTCAAACAGAGACATGAATAATACATGATATTTAGTAGGTTTCCAACAGAGACATGAATAATACATGATATTTAGTAGGTTTCAAACAGAAACATGAATAATACATGATATTTAGTAGGTTTCAAACAGAGACATGAATAATACATGATATTTAGTAGGTTTCCAACAGAGACATGAATAATACATGATATTTAGTAGGTTTCCAACAGAGACATGAATAATACATGATATTTAGTAGGTTTCAAACAGAGACATGAATAATACATGATATTTAGTAGGTTTCCAACAGAGACATGAATAATACATGATATTTAGTAGGTTTCAGACAGAGACAAATAGACAGATGATAAACTATATTCACACATAATATTTAACAGATTCCAAACAGACACAAACAGACAAATAATAAACAAACAGATGAATATTCATACACAATATTTAATAGATTCCAAACAAACAAAAATTATTCATGCATGATGCTTTGTAAAGTTCAGAGACAAATAGATAAATAATAAACAAACAGACGTGTATTCATGCATGTTATTTAATGTATTCGTGCATGATATTTAACAGATTCCCATGTCATTATTTAACACATGTATAAATATCAGAATATACACAGCAAATATAAATTCAGAACATTGATCAACAATTGTAACCCAACATGGGAAAACCCTGCTACAGACACAGCCAGTTAGTCACAGCTGTGGCTAAAAATAACTCCACACACTTAAAATTATGACAACTATGATCCTAGATTTCAACTTAGTTTTATGGCTGATGATATAGAAACAGTTACAAAATTTTCATTGTCAAAACATTGTGAAAGGAACCAGAAAAACACGAAAACAGAATCAGAACGCGTATTTAATACAACAAGACAAGACGGGCGCACATTTTTGGCCAACTGGCCTTTGGCAAGCATGAATGTACGATCACAAGCAAACACCAAATACAAAATTATGAGAAAAAGACTGAAACTTCCCTGCTGCTTTGTCCAGTGGGAGAAGCAGTGGTAGAAGCAACATTGTGAGCTTATCAGTTCCCTTGTCAAAAATACACAAAGTTTTAAATGTGTTGGAAAAGAAAAAAGTTTTTTTGTGTGGTTAATTTGCCTATTACAATGACCAACACCACAGGTGTCTGTTTATCTCAGGCCTGGTAGACTTCAGATTCTATTATGAAAGGGAGCGTACCATACAACCCCTTCACTCATTCTCAGTCCAGGTGAAATTCCATAGCATCATGAATATCATCCTCATTTCCATCATCATCATCATCATCATCACCATCATCATCATCATCATCATCATCATCATCATCATTATCATCATCATGTGCCTTGTTGCATGGCATTGGCGATCATGGCCCTCCTTATGAATCTATCTTTTGTCACGGCAAGTAGATCTCCTACTCTTCTTGTCCCAACCCACTCTGCAAAACTTCCTGAGTCTACCTGTGCTCTTTTTCCCTCAAGCTTTCTTGTTTTGACTAGGTGCTCAAATTTTCTTTTCTCATAAAATATAAATGTTGCTTGTCTTTTCCTGATCTTCTTCATTAACATTCCTTTTGTGTTGGCTTCTTTCAAGACTGTGTCGTTTGTTTTCATTACATCATAGTTTTGTGAAAAAGTGTCCCTGATTCTGTTAGCATCAGTGTGGCTAAGTGTATTGTACAGCAGAGAAAACAAACAAGCAAACAAACAAACAATAAACAAACAACTACAACAACAACAAGATGGTGACAATTGAATCAAACTAAATCCTAAATTGTCTGTTTATATCCGGGTGTGCAGGGAGGCTGGAATCCCAGAGAAATACCTGGCAGGTGTGGAGCGCAAGGTGTGTCAGCCACAACACGCTGCCGCCTGAACCTGATGACTGTTGCCTGCCACACTCCTCTCTCCCTTCCTCTTCTGTCTTGTGCTCACCTGGTTGCCATGGTGACAGTGGTCAACAGGTGTGTCAGCTTGGCTGTGTTGTCATCTGAAACAAAAACTTTCTGTTGTCATCATCGCCTCCGCCCTTCAACCATATCCCTACACCTGTATCACACCTGCTTGCCATGATCATCTGAACTGAGGTGTGAGTCCAGCTCCTGATGTCTTCATCTTCTGTCTACCTATTTACTGGAGTACCTGTGACAGGTGTGTTAGTCTGCACTACACCTGGCTACAGGCGTGTCAGTCCATGTTGCCTTGACCATGTTGCCAGTCCCCTCCCCTGCTTCACCATCTGCCTGTCTGGTTGCCATGGTGATGCAGACAGGTATGTCTACAGCACCTCCACCACTCTCTCTCCGCCATATCTTCAGCCCAGTTGCCATGGTGATGCGGACAGGTGTGACAAGCTGAAGCCTCCTCGCCTTCATGTGGTGGATGAAAGAATGAATGTGGTTTGACACTGTGGATCCCTAAGTGTAAATGTCAGTCAGAATCTCATGACCACTTTGCTAGAGCGTAAAATTGATGGACAGGTTTTTAGTCATACTTGCCTTGATTACATCAGTTCTTCTCTTGACTGGTGGCGAATTGCGTATGGACTTGCCTGCTTGCTGTGACACCTGTTTCAAATTCTAAAAGTGAAACTGGAACTGCCGTCCTGCGCGCATACACCTGGCAATGCAGACATCTGTCAGTTTGGGTCCTGCTGTCTGTGATCAAGATGGTGCCATTGCATAGGGTTTGTGTGTTGGCTGAAGGCTGATGCCAGGATCGTTTGGGATTTCCTCCATCACATGGCGTCAGTGGAATTTATTCCAAACGCGGAGATGCCTTCTTGAGAAACTGATGCTCTCACCTTTTTGTTTTGTTTTTGTTTTGTTTTTGTTTTTGTTTTGTTTTGTTTTGTTTTTTCTGGCTTCGTCTGACCAGTTTCCATGGTAACCTATCAGGGTGTTCCAGTTGAGACCTTTCGGCCGTAATGCACTTTCCCTTGGCTTGAGAATGTCTGGTTGCCATGGTAACTCTGACAGGTGTGGCAAGCCCATTCTGTAGACTTGAAAAGCCGCATCATTTTTCTCCTGTTGTGCGGATACATGCTGCAGTGGGGTTCATTTGAAGCGTGGTCCACAAGGTGTCAGCCAGTCTGTTCCATATGCATGCTGTACTGTGGTGTGAAACATCAGGTGATGGAGACCTGAAATCATCAGGCAGATGTTGTGACCCTGTACATATAGTCTGACAGTTTGTGCGCTGTTAAAGATGTAGAGATTGGTTGGTTTTTTTTTTATCGTAGATGTGATCTTGATTGCATGTTGTTTATGTGATTTTTCATGTTATGACAGACACGTGTGTGTTGGTGAGGTTAATGTCAGGGAATCATGTGAAAGCTTTATGATATAAAACATGTTTTCTTGTCTGTTTATCACAACTGAGAAAAAGATATCATGTGATAAAAGTTTTTTTTTTTAAGATTTGCAGTTTTAGTGAGAATTCCATTTCTTGTGTTTGTTTTTTTACTTGTTATTTTGCATTGTCCATCAAAACAAAGAAATGAATAGTCAAAGAGATTAAAAACCACTCATACGTGTACACGTGTTGATGAAAATACAATATTCTATTTTTGTTGATTTGTGATATAATGAAATCAGTATTCTGTGAACTGGTACACTGTTCTGTTTGTGACACAATGAAATCAGTATTCTGTTTGTGGTACCGTACAGTGAAATCGGTATTCTGTTTGTGGTACTGTACAATGAAATCAGTATTCTGTGAACTGGTACATTGGTGATTTCGGAATATGAGTTCCCAGAGAATTGGATAATTATGATGGTTGTGTGTATGTGTGTTAAAAGCTGCTGGTGCATGTATTGTTGCTTCTAGGTGTGTGTTAGTTAGTGTGTGCCATGGTATGTGTGATGCTTCTAGGTGTGTGTTTAGTGTGTGCATGTATGTGTGCTTCTAGGTGTGTGTTTAGTGTGTGCGTGTATGTGTGCTTCTAGGTGTGTGTTTAGTGTGTGCGTGTATGTGTGCTTCTAGGTGTGTGTTTAGTGTGTGCATGTATGTGTGCTTCTAGGTGTGTGTTTAGTGTGTGCATGTATGTATGCTTCTAGGTGTGTGTTTAGTGTGTGCGTGCATGTGCACATGTACTTGTGTATGTGTGTGCTTGTATGCATGTCAAAAGATGTACATAATGCATTCCATCACATGTGTGTGTGTGTGTATGCACGCCCATATAATGTATATGTTGCATTATATCACTTATGCGTTTAATGTGTTCGCGTATGTATGTGTGTGTGTGTGTGTAGGGAAGAGAGAGAGAGAGAGAGAGTGTGTGTTTGTTCGTTCTTTGATTTAACGTCTTTTCACTATGAGTGATATTAGATGAAGTGTGTGTATGTGTGTGTGTGTGTGTGTGTGTGTGTGTGTGTGTGTGTTGTGTGTGTGGTGTGTGTAGTGTGTGTGTGTATGTGTGTGTGTGTATGTGTGTGTTGTATGTGTGTGTGTGTATGTGTGTGTCTGTGTCTGTGTGTGTATGTGTGTTGTGTGTGTTGTGTGTATGTGTGTGTGTGTATGTGTGCGTGTGTGAGTGTGTGTGTGTGTATGTGTGTGTATGTGTGCGTGCGTGCGCGCGCGCGCGTGTGTGTGTGTGTGTGTGTGTGTGTGTGTGTGAGTGCGCAGTCACATATTGTACATATTTGATTGCATTTTATCATGTGTTAGATGCCATTTGTCAGACAGAAGTAACAATGACCTGGAAGCAGGCAGCTGACACGACATGGTTTTGTACACTTTGTCTCCAACTGTTTTTGCTCAATGCATTTAGTTCTGATTGTGCACACACTGGTTTTCACAACAGGTTTTGCTTCACAGGGTGGTTTTGTGTGCATATTCCTGATGTTGTCATCAACAAGTCGCTTGATGTTTTGTGATATTGGCTTTTATATATTGCATTTCTATGCAAATGTATATATATATATATATATTAAATTTATATACTTTTTGGGGGAGGGGAGGTGTAAATGGGAAATGGAGTTAGTTATTTTTGTTTATAAATGTAAGAAAGAAAAGGGGAGAAAGAAAGAGAGAGGGAGAGAGACAGAGACAGAGAGTTCAGACTTCAGCTGGTGAGGGAGAGAGACAGAGACAGAGAGTTCAGACTTCAGATGGTGAGGGAAAGAGACAGAGACAGAGAGTTCAGACTTCAGATGGTGAGAGAGAGAGACAGAGATCAGTAGATGTAATAACCAGAGACTTCAGATGGTGAGAGAGAGAGACAGAGACAGAGAGTTCAGACTTCAGATGGTGAGAGAGAGAGACAGAGACAGAGTTTCAGACTTCAGATGGTGAGAGAGAGAGACAGAGACAGAGTTCAGACTTCATGGACTTCAGTATGGTTTACCCATTTCAGCCATTGCCCTTTATAAAGCCATGTGAAATACATAAAATTCAACCACACATTTGGTGAAATCTCATGCCTATTACTCAACTAGTCACACCACAAACAACAAAGTTGGAGGGTGAGGGGGGATGGTGTTGGTGTGTGTGTACGCGCACTAATCACACAGTTATTATGTGTTATGAATCATTTTTTATAATGCTATTCTCCAAACTGATGTGGACTCACTGCACATCACACATAATCAGACTGTTTAGTGGAGCACACAGAACTCAAGCTGTTAGGTACTGACACATCCACATGTGTTGTACATCGTAGTGTTAGGTGAGCTGACCACACTGCATGTGTTGTTGTACAGTCTGTATGTGTTAGGTGAGCTGACCACACTCCATTATGTTGTTGTACAGTCTGTATCTGTTAGGTCAGCTGACCACACTCCATTATGTTGTTGTACAGTCTGTATCTTTGTTGGTGTGAATGCTGGGTGTTTTACTGTTTCCATAAGTGACATGACTCACAGGATCTTTATACCCTTCATATACATACATGCAAAGGAGCATAGGCACTCTGAGATCTGCACACACATTGAACTGGAAGACAGGAAGCTTGTCCACCTTTTACCCACCATATGGAGGTACCCAAGATAGGGTCCACCTTTTACCCACCACATGGAGGTACCCAGGATAGGGAACTTGTCCACCTTTTATATTTTTTTACCCACCACACTGAGGTACCCAGGATAGGGTCCACCTTTTACCCACCATATGGAGGTACCCAGGATAGGGTCCACCTTTTACCCACCATATGGAGGTACCCAGGATAGGGTCCACCTTTTACCCACCATATGGAGGTACCCAGGATAGGGTCCACCTTTTACCCACCATATGGAGGTACCCAGGATAGGGTCCACCTTTTACCCACCAATGGAGGTACCCAGGATAGGGTCCACCTTTTACCCACCATATGGAGGTACCCAGGATAGGGTCCACCTTTTACCCACCATATGGAGGTACCCATGATAGGGATGCCACCTTTTACCCACCATATGGAGGTACCCAGGATAGGGAACTTGTCCACCTTTTACCCACCATATGGAGGTACCCAGGATAGGGAACTTGTCCACCTTTTACCCACCATATGGAGGTACCCAGGATGGGGAAATTTCCACCTTTTACCACCATATGGAGTTACCCAGGATAGGGAATTTCCACCTTTACCACCACATGAGTACCAGGTAGGTTCACCTTTTACCCACCATATGGATGAAACCCAGGATTGGGAATCTGTCCACCTTTTACCCACCATATGGAGGTACCCAGGATTAGGGAACTTGTCCACCTTTTACCCACCATATGGGAGGTACCAGGATAGGGAACTTGTCCACTTTTTTACCACCTTATGGAGGTACCCAGGCAGGATTGAACCTGGGCTTTCCATTGGAAGTTTGATAATTACCCACTTCACTACCACACCAGTGTGTGTTATACTGTTTTATACGTAGGCCTACTGCATTATATGTTGTTATTGAAGTGATGTTGAAAGTTTGGGAGGAATCTGATACTTCTTTTTTTTTCCTTTTTAAGGGGGTGGGAAGGAAGTTGTTGTTGGTGGGTTTTTGTTGTTGTTGTTGTTTTTTGTTTGTTTTGTTTTGGCTGGGTGGGTGGGGGTGATATGTTAATAGACTGATTTTTGTTACTGTAATGAAATAATAATGTATTGGTAAAATCACAGCCTTGATATGTAGCCTACTATAATCAAGCAAAGTAAAATCACATTTTGTTTTTACCATAATTATCACTACTATGCTTAGTGTGACAGCATTATTTTCTGACAGTTATGGCATGGCTCCAGTCATCAGGCTCTGGTGTTTATTTGTGATAAAAAAGAGATCTGGGTGGTTTTTGTTGTTATTTATTTGTGATAAAACTGAGGTATGATTTTTATTGTTTATTTCTGATAAAAGTGAGGTGATTTTTTATTGTTTGTTTGTGATAAAAACGAGGTTATATTTTTCATTGTTTATTTGTGATAAAAAAAAGGTTTTGTTTTTGATGCACAATATATTGTGAAAGATGATCTGATTTCCGTCCATTAAAGTGTTCTGCACTTCTTTTTGATGGTTTTGTAGTGTGTGTGTGTGTGTGTGTGTGTGTGTGTGTGTGTGTGTGTGTGTGTGTGTGTGTGTGTGTGTTTGTTTGTTGTGTGTGTGTGTGTGTATGTGTGTGTGTGTCTGTGTGTGTGTGTGTTTGTGTATGTGTGCCAGTATGTGGGAGATGTTTGTGTGCACGTGTGTGAGCGCGCGCGCGCGCGCGCGCGCGCGCGTGTGTGTGTGTGTGTGTGTGTGTGTGTGTGTGTTCTGTATATGTGTGTAAGCGTTGTGTGTGGTGTGGAGGGGTGGAGGTGTTTGTGGTGTGTGCCTGTATGTGGGAGATGTGTGTGTGTGTGTGTGTGTGTGTGTGTGTGTGTGTGTGTGTGTGCGTGTGTGTGCGCGTGTGTGTGTTTGTGTGTGTGTGTATGTGTGCAGGATGTATGTATATATAAGTGCGCGCATGTGTGTGTTTGTCCGTGTATTCTGCACTTCTTATTGAAGGCCTTTGTTATTGAATGCGCTGTAGGATGTGAATGGTGGAGGCAGGAAGACCAGACAGGAGTGAATTGCAATAGTCAATGCGAGACATTATGAAGGAGAGAACGAGTTTTGCAGTTGTTTCCACAGAGAGATACTTCCTGATCAAGCTTATACGATGGAGGCGATAGTAGCAAGATCTGGCAGTTTGAGAAACAAAGTTGTTCATGGAGAGGGTAGAGTCAATGCAGACACCAAGGTTTTTAGCTGAATCAGAAATTGGGACTGATGTGTTACATAATGGGAGAGAAAAAGGAGGCAGCTGAGAAAGTTTCTGACGGGTGCCAATGAGGATAGCTTCTGTCTTGTCTCATTAAGCTGAAGCTTGTTGAACGTCATCCAGTTCTTAATGTCCGAGTAACACTCAGTGGTGCGAGTCAAGAGGCGCTGCATATTGTCAGGTGTGTCACTGTCTAGAAGTTGGGTGTCATCAGCATAGAAGTGGTGTTTTATAGAGTGGGAGTTGATGATGGTGGACATGGGGGAGGTGTAAAGAGTGAAAAGAACAGGGCCAAGGACAGATCCTTGTGGAACACCACAGGTCAGGCATGCAGGTTGAGAGTAAGTGCCATTAATGAGAACAGTTTGTTTTCTGTTTGACAGATATGAAGTGAAAAAGGAGAGAGTAATGTCAGAGATGCCAAAAGTATGATGAAGTCTAGAAAGGAGAATACCATGATCAATGGTATCAAAGGCTGCAGACAGATCAAGGAGTGTGAGGAGAGAGACTTTGCCAGTATCAGTTGCAAGGAGGAGATTATTGAGAATGTGTAGCAGGGCAGTTTCAGTGCTATGGCACTGGCGGTAGGCTGACTGGAAAGGATTGAGAAGATTGTTGGCAGACAGGTGAGAGTTCAGCTGGTTGAGGACAACTTTTTCGATGAGTTTTGCACAAGAAAGAGAGATTAGAGATAGGCCGGTAATTTTTCAGTTCATTTGGGTCTAAATTGTATTTCTTGAGGAGAGGGTGAACAATAGCAGACTTGAAAGAATCTGGGACAGTTCCAGTTTGAAGAGAAGTGTTGATGATGTCAGTGATGAATGGGAGGAGAGTAGGGAGACAGTCAGAGTAGAGAGAACCTGGAAGAGGATCCAGTTCGCAGGTTTTGAACGACATGGATCTGATTGTGTTGAGAATTTCTTCTTGTGAGACTGGGGTAAAAGTAGTAAGAGGTGTGCCAGAGAAGGAAGGGTCAGGTGGGCATGGTTGACAGGGTGTCCTGTCAAGCCTGTCACGAAGAGTTTGTATTTTGGTGGTGAAATACTTGGAGAATACAGATGGGAGTTCTTCATTTGTGTGTTTTGTTGGGAGAGGTAAATCTTTTCGTGTGCCAAGGAGATGATTCATGGTTGTAAAGAGTTCTCTTGAAGAAGAGGCATTCAGGATTTTGGTTTGGAAATAGCTTGTTTTTGCAGATGCAATGAGGGTGGATACTTTTGTTTTAGAGGCTTGGAAAAGTTGCCTATGTACAGTGAGTTTGGATTTGCGCCAGCAGCGCTCTGATCTGCGGCGGGCACGTTTTGCACAGGGGGTAGGGGGGCGGTCAGGTAAAAGACGAGTTGTGGCTGGATCATGAGTGTCCAGAAGATGGTGGAGAGTAGTATAGAATTCATCGGCAAGGTTGGTGACTTTTCAGAAAGGAGGCGGGAGGCATCAGATGAAAATGTGGAGAGGTCAATAGATTTGAGATTGCGTCGAGTCACTGTGCGCGTGGTACGGGAAGGAGGAGAAATGTCAAGAGAACAGAGAATTGCAGAGTGGTCAGATGGAAGGGCTGAAGTTAGACGGGTAGAAAGAACTAGGCAGTTGTCAGTAGGTGAATTGTGGTGATCACGAGAAATGATCCAGTCAATAATGTGACCTTTTTGATGGGTTGGTTCAGAAATATGTTGTGTCATATTGTGATTGGACAGAGAGTTGATGATATGTCTTGTGTCATAACGGTGAGTGTTGTCGTAGTGGACATTGATGTCACCTAGAATGATGAGATTTCCAGGTAAGAGGCAGTAGTAATCAATTAGTTGGTCAAAGTCAGAGAGAAACATGGATGTGGTGAGCTTGTTGGCAGAGCTAGGTGGAGGTCGACAGACACAGGAGAAGGTGATGGGGTGAGGGGTGGATTGGAAGGATACTTCAACGTGCTCAAAAGAAGGATGGGAGAAAGGCAGAGACTGCGAGAAAGATAGGCGGGAATGGAGTGAGTCGTTGTAGAGGATGGCGATACCACCACCTCGGGATGGGCGATGGAAAGAAGCAAGCCTATATCCACTGGAGTGAGATTCGCATGTATGGGTTCGTGACCAAGGGGGTTAAGCCAAGTTTCGGAGATAAATACAATGTCAATATGCTCGTCTGTGATGAAGTCAGCAATGACATCGGCTTTGCCGTCTTTGCACACTGACTGAGCATTAAACAGACATAATTTCAATTTATCACAGTCACATGGCGGTGGCAGAGGTGGAGATGAAGGTGGTACCGACGAGACAGAAGATGAAGGCAGCACCAGCGGGACAGAAGATGAAGGCAGTACTGACGGACAGAAGATGAAGGCAGCATCGACGAGACAGAAGATGAAGGCGGCCAAATCGCACCAGCGGGATAGAAGATGAAGGCGACACCAGCAGGACTGAAGATGAAGGCAGCATCGACGAGACAGAAGATGAAGGCGGCATTGACGAGACAGAAGATGAAGGCGGCATCGATGAGACAGAAGATGAAGGCGGCACCAGCAGGAGAGAAAGTGAAGGCGGCACCATCAGGACAGAAGGTGAAGGTGAAGACGACAGAGGAGAAGGCGAGGTCTGCAGCAGCAAGGTCGAGGGCAGGGGCAGTGGAGGGGAGACTGGTTCAGCTGGAGGCAGGTTGTGCCAGAGACGGTGGAGACGTCCAGCACGACAGGATCGCGCAGTGCGGGACTTATACAACACAGCACCAACTTGTGTATGCATAGGTAACCGTCTCCACCGAGATAGCATTGCTGTGTTTAAGAAGTGACAGTCCAATTTTTCTAATGCGGGACGCGTCCATTGTTGCAAGCCAGTCGGAAAAGGAAGATATTTGTGGGTTGGTGTGTGGGTTGATCAGTTCATGATACACTTGATTCAGAGAGACAAGAAGAAAATTCAGTGCAGTCTATGCATACGGCAAACTTACAAGCAACAGGAGAATTGTTCATGCACAAACGACAGTCGACTAAGGTTTAGGAGCTGTAGTGTTGGACCAACACAATAGGCCAAAAATGTAAACACAGTTCACAGATAAAATGTCAGACCCGTGCGGCTGAATCAAAATGATGAAAAGTAGGTATCTAAAACTCCAAAGTCAAGTATCTGGTAAAACACTCAAAATTCCTAAAAAGTATCCACATCACCACACATCGAGATTCAAAAGGAACAAACTGATATAAAATTCAATGCATAAAATCAAATAGAACCTCGATAAAATCACTGTAAAAACACCACACACACTTTTGCTGCCTGCTGGCTGCTCTAAATTCATCTTTCATTATGGGTGGTCCTTCAAAGTTCTTTTTTATAATGTGTTCTTCGTTTCTGTCATCCTCAAAAAGGTCTTTAATGTACTCTCCCCATCTGTCTAATATTTCGTCTTTTTCCATGATAAGCGTGCCATCTTTCGATTTTAAGCAACCAGTTGATGTGCATGTATTTTTCCTGTGGACAATTTCTTCAATTCGTCTGTACATACCCTGAGGATCCATTTTGAGTCGTTCTTCTATCTCTTTGCATTTTGTGTTCAGCCAAGCTTCCTTAGCTTCATTGCACCTATACTGATTTCTTTGTTTATCTTCCTGTATATCTCCTCGTTTCTCTTTGCCTTCCTCCTTTCCTCCATCAGGCCCAAAATTTCATTAGTCATCCAACTCTTTTTTGCTTTTCTATCTGCCTTAGGGATTTCTTCACAAGCTTCATTTATAGAACTTCTCAACTTTGTCCATTGTTCCTCACTGTCACCAACGTCTTCCAGAGCACTGAATTTGTTTTGAACATGTACATTAAATTTTTGACGTATCATTTCATCTGACTTTAAGAGTCCAAGGTTTAGTTTGGTGTTGCTTTTGGTCTGTTTCCTTTTCCTAAATTTCAGCCTAAACCTTCCCACTACCGGATTGTGGTCACTGCTGCAGTCTGCGCCTGGTAGTGCTTTTGCTGACAGTAAAGAATTTCTAAATCTTTTGTTGATCAGGATGTAGTCAATTTGATTTTTGGTATTATCTCCTGGACTCATCCAAGTCCATTTTCTTCTGTTAGCCTGCTCAAACCAGATGTTTCCTACTATGAACTCATTCATCTGTGCCCATTCTACAAGCTTCCCCCCTCTTTCATTTTGTGCATCAAGGCCATGAGGTCCAACTATATCCTCCACCCTATCCTGTCCCACTTTAGCATTATGACTATAACTTCTTGTGATTTACATTGGACCTTGGCCATCTCTAAAACTTCGTAGAAGTTGTC
>JAPXFY010000029.1:50192384-50197384 GCA_030674185.1 Monoplex corrugatus
CTTACACCGCCTGACCTCCCCACCCCCCTTCCCTTTCCCCAGCTCTTATCTCTGGCACAGGTGCCTGCTTGCAGGCGCTAGGCTGGAATCGCTTCTCTGTTATCTGTTAAACTAACACAGTCCATGTACTTAATACAAAAGCATGCAGTGTCCGCCTCAAACTTTGTTGGGGCAAAAGAATTGAGCACACAATTAGACAAAAGACTGTTCTTTTGTTCTGTGCAGTCTGTTTTGCTTAGTAATTTGTTGTGGTGCCTGGTTTATCTACTTTTTACGGAAAATATGAACTTTGTGTGTTAAAGTATACACAAAAGGATTAACAGAACAAATCGGTTTGTGTGTGCGCGTGTTTTTTCATCATTTATTAGGGTGGTTTCATGGTGAGCTACTAATTTAGCATGTGATTTGTTTGTGTCTAATCAAAACAGTATGGAGACAGAACATTCAAAGCAGTTGCTTTTAAAAAAGATTACATTTATTGTATGGAATGTGTGGTGGGCGCTCAAAAAGAACGGCAGAAACTAGTGTAAAATTTTTGCAGAAATATAGACACTGAACTAAAGGCATTTCACAATATAAACCTTCGGTCAGACAGAGAAGGCATTCAGAAACATTTTGTCAAAAATGTCACTCCAGACTGATCAATTTGAAAAAAACAAAGCTCAAACAATTCACCTATGTCCCTTTGAGACATAGAAAACTCGGCAGCCCTGTGGTTCAATCTGATCAGTCACTTCAGATTAGTGACTGCTCTGTGTGTTCACAGTTTTGTGAACAAAGAAAAGGTGGCAAACCAGTAAAACGATCAGGAAGGCCAAAGCAAACAGCAGTGAAACACAGAACAAGCACAGTCTGGCCCATGTCTGTGTCTCTATCTTTCCCCTGTCAGTGGAGTAATTAAAGCTGACCTGCTCGGAACCGTGGGAATAACTCTTGCCTTTGGGTGAGTGGAATGGCATGCAGAGTGATAGTGTGTCACTGTGTGAGCAAACTGTATGAATGGAAAGTTGCATCTTTGTGAAAAGGAAGTTTAAAACTTCACTTGTTTTTCTAATTGTGTATGTTTTATGATTAGTACTGCTTCAAACAGTCGCATTCAACACAATCTCTTTGCTGTGCATGCAACTTTTTATAGGCCATGTTTGGTCTTGTTTTGTTGAGAAATTTCTTCTCTATTCATTTCTATGCATGTTGTATAACTGTAAGCACATTAAGAAAAGAAAACAACGAAAGTGTAAACCAAGTGATTTTTTTGTCTGGCTAAGCAGCTGTGCATTGGGTGGGGAATACCGCGTGTGTGTGTGATACGCGAAAGAGCGCGGCAGCAGTCTTGTGCGGTGCTGGCACGCGCTAATCTTACAACCGTCTACAACCGGTCAACGTGCTGTGCGTCAGTCCGGGCGGCTGGGTCAAGATATCACATTCCTCTGCGCGTACGGGGAGTTTCCTCCCAACTAAAGGGAACGGAAGAACAGCCGTGGTGTGGTAGATCACAGGAGACAGGAGGGAGGTGGTGTTAGATCACAGGAGACAAGAGGGAGGTGGTGTTAGATCACAGGAGACAGGAGGGAGGTGGTGTTAGATCACAGGAGACAAGAGGGAGGTGGTGGTAGATAACAGGAGACAAGAGGGAGGGTGTGGTAGATCACATGAGACAGGAGGGAGGTGATGGTAGATCACAGGAGACAAGAGGGAGGTGGTGGTAGATCACAGGAGACAAGAGGGAGGTGTGGTAGATCACAGGAGACAGGAGGAGATGGTGTTAGATCACAGGAGACAGGAGGGAGGTGGTGGTAGATCACAGGAGACAGGAGGGAGGTGGTGGTAGATCACAGGAGACAGGAGGGAGGTGATGGTAGATCACAGGAGACAGGAGGGAGGTGATGGTAGATCAAAGGAGACAGGAGGGAGGTGATGGTAGATCACAGGAGACAGGAGGGAGGTGATGGTAGATCACAGGAGACAGGAGGGAGGTGATGGTAGATCACATGAGACAGGAGGGAGGTGATGGTAGATCACAGGAGACAGGAGGGAGGTGGTGGTAGATCACAGGAGACAGGAGGGAGGTGGTGGTAGATCACAGGAGACAGGAGGGAGGTGGTGTTAGATCACAGGAGACAAGAGGGAGGTGGTGTTAGATCACAGGAGACAGGAGGGAGGTGGTGTTAGATCACAGGAGACAAGAGGGAGGTGGTGGTAGATAACAGGAGACAAGAGGGAGGTGGTGGTAGATCACAGGAGACAGGAGGGAGGTGATGGTAGATCACAGGAGACAAGAGGGAGGTGGTGGTAGATCACAGGAGACAAGAGGGAGGTGGTGGTAGATCACAGGAGACAGGAGGGAGGTGGTGTTAGATCACAGGAGACAGGAGGGAGGTGGTGTTAGATCACAGGAGACAGGAGGGAGGTGGTGGTAGATCACATGAGACAGGAGGGAGGTGGTGGTAGATCACAGGAGACAGGAGGGAGGTGGTGTTAGATCACAGGAGACAGGAGGGAGGTGGTGTTAGATCACAGGAGACAGGAGGGAGGTGGTGGTAGATCACAGGGGACAGGAGGGAGGTGGTGGTAGATCACAGAGACAGGAGGGAGGTGGTGTTAGATCACAGGAGACAGGAGGGAGGTGGTGGTAGATCACAGGAGACAGGAGGGAGGTGGTGGTAGATCACAGGAGACAGGAGGGAGGTGTGTTAGATCACAGGAGACAGGAGGGAGGTGGTGGTAGATCACAGGAGACAGGAGGGAGGTGGTGGTAGATCACAGGAGACAGGAGGGAGGTGGTGTTAGATCACAGGAGACAGGAGGGAGGTGGTGGTAGATCACAAGAGATAAGAGGGAGGTGATGGTAGATCACATGAGACAGGAGGGAGGTGGTGGTAGATCACAGGAGACAGGAGGGAGGTGGTGGTAGATCACAGGAGACAGGAGGGAGGTGGTGGTAGATCACAGGAGACAAGAGGGAGGTGATGTTAGATCACAGGAGACAGGAGGGAGGTGGTGTTAGATCACAGGAGACAAGAGGGAGGTGGTGTAGATAACAGGAGACAAGAGGGAGGTGGTGGTAGATCACAGGAGACAGGAGGGAGGTGATGGTAGATCACAGGAGACAAGAGGGAGGTGGTGGTAGATCACAGGAGACAAGAGGGAGGTGGTGGTAGATCACAGGAGACAGGAGGGAGGTGGTGTTAGATCACAGGAGACAGGAGGGAGGTGGTGTTAGATCACAGGAGACAGAGGGAGGTGGTGGTAGATCACATGAGACAGGAGGGAGGTGGTGGTAGATCACAGGAGACAGGAGGGAGGTGGTGTTAGATCACAGGAGACAGGAGGGAGGTGGTATTAGATCACATGAGACAGGAGGGAGGTGGTGGTAGATCACAGGAGACAGGAGGGAGGTGGTGTTAGATCACAGGAGACAGGAGGAGGTGGTGGTAGATCACAGGAGACAGGAGGGAGGTGGTGTTAGATCACAGGAGACAAGAGGGAGGTGGTGGTAGATCACAGGAGACAAGAGGGAGGTGGTGGTAGTTCACAGGAGACAGGAGGGAGGTGATGGTAGATCACAGGAGACAAGAGGGAGGTGGTGGTAGATCACAGGAGACAGGAGGGAGGTGGTTGTAGATCACAGGAGACAGAGGGAGGTGGTGGTAGATCACAGGAGACAGGAGGGAGGTGATGGTAGATCACAGGAGACAGGAGGGAGGTGATGTAGATCACAGGAGACAGGAGGGAGGTGTGTTAGATCACATGAGACAGGAGGGAGGTGATGGTAGATCACGGGAGACAGGAGGGAGGTGGTGGTAGATCACAGGAGACAGGAGGGAGGTGGTGGTAGATCACAGGAGACAGGAGGGAGGTGGTTGTAGATCACAGGAGACAGGAGGAGTGATGGTAGATCACAGAGACAAGAGGGAGGTGGTGGTAGATCACAGGAGACAGGGGAGGTGGTGGTAGATCACAGGAGACAGGAGGGAGGTGATGTAGATCACCGGGGACAGGAGGGAGGTGATGGTAGATCACAGGAGACAGGAGGGAGGTGATGGTAGATCACAGGAGACAGGAGGGAGGTGGTGGTAGATCACAGGAGACAGGAAGGAGGTGGTGGTAGATCACCGGAGACATGAGGGAGGTGGAGGTGGTGGTAGATCACTGGAGGGAGGTGATGGTAGATCACTAGAGGGAGGTGGTGGTAGATCAGAGGAGGGAGGTGATGGTAGATCACAAGAGGAGGTGGTGGTAGATCACACGAGGGAGATGGTGGTAGATCACAGGAGGGAGGTGATGGTAGATCACAGGAGGGAGGTGGTGGTAGATCACAGGAGGGAGGTGATGTAGATCACAGGAGGAGGTGGTTGTAGATCACAGGAGGGAGGTGATGGTCGATCACAGGAGACAGGAGGGAGGTGGTGGTAGATCCCCAGGAGACAGGAGGGAGAGTGTAGATCACAGGAGACAGGAGGGAGGTGGTGGTAGAATCACAGGAGGGAGGTGGTGGTAGATCACAGGAGACAAGAGGGAGGTGGTGGTAGATCACAGGAGACAGGAGGGAGGTGATGGTAGATCACAAGAGGAATGTTCTGGTAGATCACAGGAGGGAGATGGTGGTAGATCACAGGAGACAGGAGGAAGGTGGTGATAGGTCACAGGAGGGAGGTTGTGGTAGATCACAGGAGACAGGAGGGAGGTGGTGGTAGATCACAGGAGACAGGAGGAAGGTGGTGGTAGATCACAGGGGACAGGAGGGAGGTGGTGGTAGATCACAGGGGACAGGAGGGAGATGGTGGTAGATCACAGGAGACAGGAGGAAGGTGGTGGTAGATCACAGGAGGGAGGTGGTGGGAGATCACAGGAGGAGGTGGTGGTAGATCACAGGAGACAGGAAGGGGGTGGTGGTAGATCACAGGAGACAGGAGGGAGGTGGTGGTAGATCACATGAGACAGGAGGGAGATGGCAGATCACAGGAGACAGGAGGGAGGTGGTGGTAGATGACAGGAGACAT
>JAPXFY010000029.1:50214884-50217384 GCA_030674185.1 Monoplex corrugatus
TTTACAGTAATATTCACATGCTAATTTTCTGTGAAAAACACAGAAGAAAAGGAATTAGAAATATATTCTTAAACGTTTTAGACCTTTTAGGCAATGGGAATGTTTTAATTCTGAAATAGTGACTGAAAACACAAAACTGTTTTTCTAAGATTGTGACTGAAAACAAACTGTTTGTGTAACAACAGCAACAACAACAACAACAACAACAGCAACAGCGACAGCAACAACAACAGCAACAACAACAACAAGAAGAATGGTATAGATAGCACTGCTAAACTTGGCAATTTTTTTTCCTTAGGTACACAGAACTTGGTGGTGAATGGACTTCATACAGTTCAGGCCTTCAAGACAAGTTTGTTTACAACTACTGTTTTTTAAAGTTTTTTTGCAGGCAAGCTCAAGCCATCAGGAGGATCAGGCAGAGACAGAGCTGGTCACGATTTTTGTCCTTTTCTTTTCCTTTCGTATTTCTGCTGGCTCTATAGCCGTCATGGTCATACACTTGTTACTTCTATTGGCACTGATGAAAGTGACACCATGCGATTTAATGATGCAAGTGATAACAGTCTTGGAAAACGTATATTGACAAAATACACACACAAATACATGCTTCTTGTTGGGTTTTGCACTTGGTTAATTACCCTTTTATTTGTTTATTCTTCCACCTGTACTTTCGATATAATAGAACTCCATAGAAAGCAGTAACACATTATGAAGTCTGTTGCAAAAGTAGAACACAACAGATCACATCAAAATACGACTGAAAATAATAGAACATGCTGCCATGATATTACACTACACTACACTACACTACACTACACTACCTACACTACACTACACTACACTACACTACACTACACTACACCTACACTACACTACACTACACTACACTACACTACACTACACTACACTACACTATACTACACTACACTACATTACACAACATTACACAACATTGCACTACACTACACTACACTACACTACACAACATTACACTACACTACACTACACTACACTACATTACACTACACTACACTGCACTGCACTGCATTGCACTGCACTGCACTGCACTGCACTGCACTGCACTGCACTACACTACACTACACTACACTACACTACACTACACTGGACTACACTACCTTACACTACACTACACTACACTATACTGCACTACACTACACTACACTGCACTACACTGCACTACACTACACCATATCACACCACACCACACCACACCACACTGCACTGCACCGCACCACACCACACCACACCACACTGCACTGCACTACACTACACCATATCACACCACACCGCACCACACCACACCACACCACACTTCATGCCACCAAACCACACCACACCACACCACACTGCACCGCACCACACCACACCACACTTCATGACACCAAACCACACACACCACACCACACCACACCACACCACACTTCATGACACCAAACCACACCACACCACACCACACCACACCACACTTCATGACACCACACCACACCACACCACACCACACTTCATGACACCAAACCACACCACACCACACCACACCACACTTCATGACACCACACTTCATGACACCAAACCACACCACACTTCATGACACCACACCACACCACACCACACCACACTTCATGACACCAAACCACACCACACCACACCACACTTCATGACACCAAACCGCACCACACCACACCACACCACACTTCATGACACCAAACCACACCACACCACACCACACCACACTTCATGACACCAAACCACACTACACTACACCACACCACACCACACACACTTCATGACACCAAACCACACTACACTACACCACACCCACCACACCACACTTCATGACACCAAACCACACCACACCACACCACACCACACCACACTTCATGACACCAAACCACACTACACTATACTCCATTACACTACAGTTCATTACACTACACTGCACTGCACTACACTACACCACACCACACCACACCGCACCACACCACACCACACCACACCACACCACACCACACTTCATGACACCAAACCACACCACACCACACTTCATGACACCAAACCACACCACACCACACTTCATGACACCAAACTACACTACACTACACTATACTCCATTACACTACAGTTCACTGCACTACACTGCACTGCACTACATATGCAATACACTACACTACCCTGCACTATAATACAGAGATACAATTATATGAGTGCAATTCAATACAATACAGTAAGACACAATACAGTGTTCCATGCTATGATACAATACACCATGATACAATGCAATACCAAATGATATGAAATGATTTGACACAACGCAATAAGTACGATATGACATAACACAATTTTATCATAAATCAATGCAATGCAGTGCAATACAATTTACTTTCCTGGCAATAATCTTTGTGTTATTAACTATTCTCACCCACGTCTGACGTTTTCTCTGTACATGTCTTGTAGTTATGTACTTACACAAGTCTACACT
>JAPXFY010000029.1:50219884-50222034 GCA_030674185.1 Monoplex corrugatus
AAAAACATAATGTAAAGAAATAAAACTGTCATGACATTGAAAACATAATGTAAAGAAATAAAACTGTCATGATAATAAAAACATAATGTAAAGAAATAAAACTGTCATGACATTGAAAACATAATGTAAAGAAATAAAACTGTCATGACATTGAAAACAGAATGTAAAGAAATAAAACTGTCATGATAATAAAAACAGAATGTAAAGAAATAAAACTGTCATGATAATAAAAACAGAATGTAAAGAAATAAAACTGTCATGATAATAAAAACAGAATATAAAGAAATAAAACTGTCATGATAATAAAAACAGAATGTAAAGAAATAAAAATAAAACTGTCATGATAATAAAAACAGAATATAAAGAAATAAAACTGTCATGATAATAAAAACAGAATATAAAGAAATAAAACTGTCATGATAATAAAAACAGAATATAAAGAAATAAAACTGTCATGATAATAAAAACAAAATATAAAGAAATAAAACTGTCATGATAATAAAAACAGAATGTAAAGAAATAAAACTGTCATGATAATAAAAACAGAATATAAAGAAATAAAACTGTCATGATAATAAAAACAGAATGTAAAGAAATAAAAATAAAACTGTCATGATAATAAAAACAGAATATAAAGAAATAAAACTGTCATGATAATAAAAGCAGAATGCAAATATTATCAGAAATTCCAAGAAAGTATTGTTCACTCTCTTTCCTCAACTGATGATTTCAAGCAAATTGTTTGGCCAATGAGACTTTAACCTTGGTGCCAGGACCTCTGAACTCATGTGTTTGCGATCCCCAACGATCCACACATTTGACCCAAATTCGATATGGATAAATTCAGAAATAGCTAAGAAAATCTTGCTGACGTTTTTCATTTTATATTTTTTGGTCACAGACACGATTTTCTTTGGTTGATATGAACAATTCTCTTATTAAAGATACAAGAAAAAGAATGTGAAATTGCATGATGACTATTTTGTCCAAAAGCCAGATGCAAAGCTTAACTCACGTGATGCTTACAGGGACAGTAACATTTCTGATGCTCATTGCATTCTGCAAAGGAAACCCTTCTAAGAGCTCATACTGCAAG
This sequence comes from Monoplex corrugatus, assembly GCA_030674185.1. NCBI lineage: Eukaryota > Metazoa > Mollusca > Gastropoda > Littorinimorpha > Ranellidae > Monoplex > Monoplex corrugatus. Next base: position 50,220,981 of record JAPXFY010000029.1, read on the forward strand.
GTGTCTCGAGCCTATGAAGGTAAACCAGCCTACGTCACATGTCACTTTCCTGAAAACGTCACTAACCATTTGGGCGATCGTGACGAAGTCGAGGTAGGTCCATGGTGTTAAAAGGAAATAGTAGTGATGTTTTGGTTTAAAAATGTTCATTCGTGAGTTTACGACAGTCACATTTCAGAAAAGCAAGTATTTATAGAATTAAACAACACAACAACAACAACAACAAAAACATATCACTTTTTAATCATCTCTAAGCAAGAATCTTTGCCTGAGTTCTGGAATTTAAAAAAGTGTGGACGTTGAACTTGTTTTTTTTTTTAATAACAATATTTCAGTTCTCACTGCACAGAATTTTGAGTGACCTTACCAATCAACATAATTCAATTACATAACCTGCTATCTTTGTATTGTGTAGACAACACGCTTTCAGCTTTATCCCAAGGTGTTCGTCAGGTGATGTTTGCTGGATCCAGCAGTAAAACTTGTGTAATGTATCACATCTTTCAAATGTTGATGGATAGATGCAAGTTGTCTCCAGTCAATATTTGTAAAGAAATCCTGTGACATATGTTTTTATGTCACCCCCCTTCATTACCCCCAACCACTGCTGTCAGAGAGAATCTGTTTATGTTTAACTGCTCTTTTATTCTAGTAATGACAATGATATGTTGAAGCTAGATCTTGAAGAATAACTCAAGTCAATGTGCATATTCCCATCGTTCACTCAAACATCCACTCCAGTGACAGAAACAGCTTTATTAAGAGTACAAACAGCTTTATCAAGAGTACAAACAGCTTTATCAAGAGTACAAACAGCTTTATCAAGAGTACACAGAGCTTTATCAAGAGTACAAACAGCTTTATTAAGAGTACAAACAGCTTTATCAAGAGTACAAACAGCTTTATCAAGAGTACAAACAGCTTTACTAAGAGTACAAACAGCTTTATCAAGAGTACAAACAGCTTTATCAAGAGTACAAACAGCTTTATTAAGAGTACAAACAGCTTTATCAAGAGTACAAACAGCTTTATCAAGAGTACAAACAGCTTTATC
>JAPXFY010000029.1:50227134-50232134 GCA_030674185.1 Monoplex corrugatus
CGTTAGTAGTAGTTATAGTAGTAAAAGTAGTGGTAGCAGTACTAGTTGACCAACAATTGTGTCTGTCTTGTTATGTGCAATAGATACGTGTTTTCATTCTATTTTCGTGTATTTCTGTTTTCGCTTTACTGCTGTAAGCTAATGTTTAGATGGAGGTGATTTGAAAGGGATGTAAGCCTGTTAGGTCACTAAAGGTCACAATGATTGAAAGAAAGGATATCGTATGTATGCTGCTTTTTTGATATATGATATTTTGTTGTTGTTTTTTATGTACAGTATCGTTTAATTATGTATGCACAATATTTAATGACGCTAGAAAATGATCCAGAAAATATTTCTCTTATTTGTAACGTTTTTGTTTATACATTGTTCCTTCACTTTCTTTTCTCTCCTTTCATTTTTCCGCCATACTGACCCGTTCACTTTTATGTTTATTACAAAATCTTAATACTTTCTCTTAGCATTGATAACGGAATACATGCATGGGGTGTTAGCATTGATAACGGAATACATGTATGGGGTGTTAGCATTGATAACGGAATACACGTATGGGGTGTTAGCATTGATAACGGAATACATGTATGGGGTGTTAGCATTGATAACGGAATACATGTTTGGGGTGTTAGCATTGATAACGGAATACATGTATGGGGTGTTAGTATTGATAACGGAATACATGTATGGGGTGTTAGCATTGATAACGGAATACATGTATGTGGTGTTAGCATTGATAACGGAATACATGTATGGGGTGTTAGCATTGATAACGGAATACATGTTTGGGGTGTTAGCATTGATAACGGAATACATGTATGGGCAGCAGTTTGGGCTCCAGGGAAATGTGATGTGCAGAAGCTGTTTTTGAGTAATTAAAGTCTGTTTTTATATGTTGAGAGTTTTTAGTTATGTTTATATTTGTATTCAGTTGTTTTTTTTTAATCCCCTGGTGACAAATTGGACGGAGTTGTCAACACCAGGGGCATATCCTTAGATTATACTTGTGATTGCATTGATATGTGTACTTTTTTCTTTTTCATTTTCTTTTCCCCAGTGAAGCATCTTGTATGTTTTAAGATAATTATAACTCTTAAATGGTTCTGCGGAGTTAGCTGGACTTGAAAGAAAAAAACAAAAACAACAACAACAATACCCATGTTGCTATATCAGTGTGATTTATGTTAGAAAACTGAAATTTTATTTTGTTAACAACAGCAACGACAAAAAGACAGGAAAATGTTCTGCTTTCACTTCTTTTGGTCTGTTGTTGTGATCTTTGTTGCTGCATCATCTTTTCTTGGAGGTCCGAACATTGATGATCTACACAGTCTTGTGTCGTGTATTGTTGTATTTATACCGAGCTGTTTAAGGTCATATACATGTTTATCACGATATGCATTTAGTTATACATGTTCCAGCATTTTTTCATGTTAAACATACAGGATTTTTTTTAACCATGTTCATCATGTGCCCTGCCACATGGCGTCGGCGATCTTGGCCCTCCATATGTATCTATCCCCTGTCGCCGCGAGCGCATCTTCCACCCTCTCTGTCCTCAGCCACCCAGCAAGTCTGTCCAACACTCTCTCCCCCTGGGTCCACCCGGCGCCCACCCCCTTCCCTCCAGCCCTCCTGCTGCGACCAGGCGCTCCAATTCCCCTCTCCTCACAAAATGGCCTATAAATTTCCCTGTCTTTTCTTAATCTTCTCCATGAATGATCTTCCTGTGTCTGCCTCCATCAAGACCGTCCTGTTTATTTTCCCTGCTGTCCATAGAACTTTCAACATTTTCATTAGAAACCACACCTCGTCTGCCTCAATCCTGCCCCGGCCTTGCCTGCTGACTGTCCAAGCCTCACAACCATATAACACCATCGGCTCTATACAACACTCAAGAACTCTCTTCCCGATGTTAATTTATAGGCATCTGTTGATAAGAACACCCCTCATCTTCCCGAATGCTGCCCTGGCCTGGCCGACCTCCTACGTGCATCTGCCGTTCTGCGAGACGACTGCACATATGTGAATAGACGTTAAAAGACACATGGAATAACACACACACACACACACACACACACACACACACACACACACACACACACACACACACACACACACACACACACACATATACACATACACACACACACAGACCCGTTACAACATGACACCAATTATATCAGTCGTAAAAATAAAATGTTTTTCATCTGCACTCTGAAATAGATATATATTGCTGTTGTTTTGAAAGTAATTAGATATTTCCTGTGTATTAGAACACTGGGAGATAGTACCATGTTGTGAGGCCAAAAACAGCCAAAGGTTTCAAGTAAGAAATCATTATCAGCGGGTGCACACACATACACACACACACACACACACACACACACACACACACACACACACACACACACACACACACACACACACACACACACACACACACACACAGAGTGACAGAGAGAGAGAAATAGAGAAAGACATAGAGAGAGAGAAACAGACAAACAGACAGACAGACTGATAGACAGACAGAGCACAACCGAAGCATTTGTTGTTGTTGTTGTCGCTGTTGTTGTGTTGTTATTGTTGTTCAGTGGGGTCATTAAAAGTTTGATTATTTCCTTGTTCATTACATGACTGTGTGACATTGGAGAACTGAGTGCATTATGTGTATGATAATACTTTCCGTGTACACAACTAACTCACTGTGTCTGTCTGTTTTTGTCTGTCTGTCTGTCTGCCTTCCTGCCTGCCTGTCTGTCTGTCTGTCTCTCTCTCTCTCTCTCTCTCTCTCTCTCTCGCTCTCTGTCTCTCTCTGTCTCTCTCTGTCTTTTACAATGTCTGTCTTGTCTGCCTCAGCCTGTATCTCTCTCTTTCCACCAGTCCACCTGTCTGTCTCTCTCACCCTCCCTCCCTCTCTCTCTCTCTTCTCCCTCCTTTCTCTCTCTCTCTCTCTCTCTCTCTCTCTCTCTCTCTCCTTCTCATTTCTTTCTCTCATTCTTACACACACCACACACACACACACACACACACACACACACACACACACACACACACACACACACACACACACACTCTCTCTCTCTCTCTCTTGTTTCTTCCTCTCTCTCCTTCTGTCTGCCATTCTCTCTCTCTCTGTCTCTCTCTGTCTGTCTGTATCTCTGTCTCTCTGACTGTTTGTCGCACTGTCTGTCTGTCCGTCTCTCTGTCCCTCTGTTTGTCTGTCTGTGTCTCTCTCTGTCTCTCTTGTTTTCTTTCTCATGAACACACGGAACCTGCGCATGCATACACCACTAAGGCACCTCACACGTGAACTCATTATGTTACACATCAATGGTAGGCAGCCACCTCTTTGATGTTAGTATGTGATGTGACCCTTAGGCGAATGATAAGCTGGGGGATTACTGGGTCTAAGTAAATGAATTCATTTGAACAGCCTTCACTGGAAATGCCCAGTGGTCACGTTTCGGGTCTAAGTAAAGCTGGAGGGGGGGGGGGGGTTACTATCAGTCGATAAGGGTCATCGAATATTCTGATAACTTTGAATTCATTTGAACAGCCTTCACTGGAAATGCCCAGTGGTCACGTTTCATTTTTATAGCCCACCTCAAATTCTCCACAACACACCAACCTAAAGTTCTCCACAACACACCAACCTAAAGTCCTCCACAACACACCAACCTAAAGTTCACCACAACACAACAACCTAAAGTTCACCACAACACACCATCAACCTAAAGTCCTCCACAACACACCAACCTAAAGTCCTCCACAACACACCAACCTAAAGTCCTCCACAACACACCAACCTAAAGTTCTCCACAACACACCATCAACCTAAAGTCCTCCACAACACACCAACCTAAAGTCCTCCACAACACACCAACCTAAAGTTCTCCACAACACACCAACCTAAAGTTCATCACAACACACCAACCTAAAGTTCTCCACAACACACCAACCTAAAGTTCTCCACAACACACCATCAACCTAAAGTCCTCCACAACACACCAACCTAAAGTCCTCCACAACACACCAACCTAAAGTTCTCCACAACACACCATCAACCTAAAGTTCACCACAACACACCATCAACCTAAAGTTCATCACAACACACCAACCTAAAGTCCTCCACAACACACCAACCTAAAGTTCATCACAACACACCAACCTAAAGTTCTCCACAACACACCAACCTAAAGTTCTCCACAACACACCAACCTAAAGTTCTCCACAACACAACAACCTAAAGTTCTCCACAACACACCAACCTAAAGTTCTCCACAACACACCATCAACCTAAAGTTCACCACAACACACCATCAACCTAAAGTTCACCACAACACACCAACCTAAAGTCCTCCACAACACACCAACCTAAAGTTCTCCACAACACACCATCAACCTAAAGTTCACCACAACACACCAACCTAAAGTCCTCCACAACACACCAACCTAAAGTTCTCCACAACACACCATCAACCTAAAGTTCATCACAACACACCAACCTAAAGTCCTCCACAACACACCAACCTAAAGTTCTCCACAACACACCATCAACCTAAAGTTCACCACAACACACCATTAACCTAAAGTTCTCCACAACACACAACCTAAAGTTCTCCACAACACACCATCAACCTAAAGTTCACCACAACACACCATCAACCTAAAGTTCTCCACAACACACAACCTAAAGTTCTCCACAACCACACCATCAACCTAAAGTTCTCCACAACACACAACCTAAAGTTCTCCATATTACAACACTAGCCTACAATTCATTCAGTCCACTTTCCAGTATCAAACAGTCTGATGGGAGCGAGTGATGTCGAGCTGTGGGTCACCATCCAGAGGAGATCCAGCATTGCTGCTGAATCATTTCAGTGAAGTTCAGCATTGCCTGTCCTGATCCAACTTATTAAGGACGATGTGTATGAAGCCCCCTACTAACGATAGTAATCACTTTGTCATGGAGGCAGACCAAGTTGTAGAACAACGGCAAG
>JAPXFY010000029.1:50242134-50252134 GCA_030674185.1 Monoplex corrugatus
TTGGTGTCTACCTTTCAATGATTGTGTAAGTAAACGCTCAGATCTATTTCATTTATTTCTGGCCCAACTTTATCCGAACACTAGCAGTTCATTTCATTCTGATGAACCATTATTTGACACAAATGTAGCAGATTGTCTCCTTTGATAGCCCTTCTGAGAAAGAGACTTTAATTAAATATGACAAATACATTTTGAGATATTCACTCCTAAACTATTCATTGAGTTCATTTAAACCTCAAGTGAAATACTACATAAAAAGTGTGTGAAATTGAGGACCATCAGTGTGGCTTGACCATCACATTTCCTGTCACAGAAGAACCAGTGGAGAACTACATCAACCTCACAGTGAACGGAAAAACAGAAATGACATTTTCCCAGAACTCATCAGCAAACATCACGTGCAGTTTTGACAGCAGCCAGTTAAAAATCCCAGTCAACGTCAATCTTCGACTGATCAAAGAAAACGGTGACATCATGAAGCGTGCGAGCAATGATGACGAAAACCACGTCAGTTACGTCATTCCGTCTGTTGACTGTGACGACATGGGTGTAGTGACGTGTAAAGTGGCGGGTGGTTCCAGCCAGTCCGTTCTATTGCTGGTGGAGTGTAAGTATATATTTCTATCATTGATGTTTTTAATGGACACAAGTCAGTACATCGTGTCAACCACTGTATGCTGAGTACATGGTTAAGACAGTCCCATAATCTAAGCCAGACTGTGTGGGGAATGAGATGATAGAGCCCTCAGCACTTTTAAGTCAATCTTTTTAAGGGCAAATATCTCACAACTCCTATACTGCTTTACCTTCCCCAATGTAGACTAAGGACCAGGTGCCCATTCATAGCTAAGTACACTGAGGCCCACACGCCCATATAAAGTTACTTAGGAGTGATTGGTACCTGTGCAAAGTGATGCAGGGAGATTAGAAATCTTGTGGGAATGCTACCTCTGTGCCAACTGGCATTCTAAATTCAGTGGTTAGATAAATAAACACACAGAGACAAACGTGGCAAGATTTAAATACTTGGAGCATTCGTTTGTCTGTGCGTGTTTATTTATTTGTCTGTCAGTGTGTTCGAATTGTGTCTCTGCATCTGTCTCTGTCAATAGGCTGCTCGATGATTGTGTGTCTGTCTGCCTGTCTGTTTATTTGTCAGTCTGTCTCTCTGTGCTCCTCTCTCTCTCTCATTCTCTCTCTCTCTCTCATTCTCTCTCTCTCTCGTTCTCTCTCTATCTCTCTTTCTCTCGTTCTCTCTCTCTCTCTCTCGTTCTCTCTCCCCCCTCTTTCTCTCTTTCCTCATCTCTGATTGACCTCCAAATTTTATTCCTCCTCTATCTTTCTGTATTTTGTGTTTTGTTTTGTTTGTTTGCTTTTCAATGTTCTTTTTTTTTGTTACCCTTTTCAGACATACATATACTCACACTCTCTCCCTATCTGGGTCTCTATATAGCTCTTCCTTCTGGTTTTGTTTGTTTGTTTTTTCTGTTTTTTGTTTCCTTTTTTTGGCTTTTTTTTTATCTCTTTACTAACTTAAGAACCACATTGTTTCTCAAACTGCCAGATCTTGCTACTATCACCTCCATCGTATAAGCCTGGTCAGGAAGTATCTCTCTGTCGAAACAACTGCAAAACTCGTTCTCTCCTTCATAATGTCTCGCATTGACTATTGCAATTCACTCCTGTCCGGTCTTCCTGCCTCCACCATTCACATCCTACAGCGCATTCAAAACAATGCTGCACGACTTGTACTCAAAAAGAAAAAAGCTGACCACATATCTCCTCTCCTGGCACAACTTCACTGGCTCCCTGTATCAAAGCGCATACAGTACAAACTAGACACCATGTGCTACAAAAGCCTCAATAACGCAGCCCCCGATTACCTGTCAAGCCTACTTGAGATCTATGTTCCCTCACGTACCCTCTGCTCTGCCTCCGATCCTCTGACTTTTCGCTTTCCACGCATTAAGTTCAATACCTATGGTCCACGAGCCTTCTCTGTTTCTGGTCCACTCTCCTGGAACAAACTTCCTCTCTCAGCCCGTCAGCAACCTATTTTTGTCTCCTTCAAGTCCGCTCTCAAAACTTACCTTTTCTCCTCTGCATAAAACCCTGACCTCACTCAACCCGCTCTGCAGCCTGTCTCCACTCGGAGGGGAATCACATTGTAATATATAATTGTATATAATATGCTCTCTATAATTTTCCATTGCTTTTATTCTTTCTCCCCATTTATAGCCATGTGTGTGTGTGTGTGTGTGTGTGTGTGTGTGTGTGTGTGTGTGTGTGTGTGTGTGTGTGTGTGGTGTGCGTGCGTGTGTGTGCCTGCTTGCGTATGTGTCTGTTTCAGCGCTTAGATTTGATTTTATCAAGATTTTGCGCTATATAAATATTGTAATTATTATTATTATTATTATTTTGGATTGAAGGCAAACCAAGATTCAGAGGAAAAAGGAAAATGGTGAGATCGTCACAAGGCAAGGCTGTTTACAAGCTTCCATTCCGTTCTCATACTGCCAAATTCTCAAGCTGCCAGATTCAGAAACTGTGGATATCTTCTGGAACCAGTTCAGGCCACACAGGAAATGGATCTGGTCTCACCACCACGTCTGTTCTCATACGTTCTCACTGTGACAGGTAGATGATAACGTATATTATTGATGATGTCTAGAATGGATTGGATTGGATTTTTATTTGTTTCCCTGTTTTTTTATTTTTATTTCTTTTTTGTTTTGTTTTTTGTTTTTGTGTTTTGTGTTTTGTGTTTTGTGTTTGTCCCGTTGGAAAGGAAGGAATTCTGTCCTCGTTGAATACGGTTTTTTTTTTTCAACAACAAAAAACGCATTAAGGAAGAAGATTACGAAAAGACAAGCAACATGTATAGGACGTTTTATGAGGCAAGAGAAATTTGAGCACTTAGTCACAACAGGAAAGTTGGGGAAGGGGAAGAACACCAGGTAGACCCAGGGAGAAAAATACTGGATGGACTTGAGTAGTGGATGAAGACAGAGAAGGTGGGAAAAGTGCTTCCAGCAACAAAGGAAAAATTCATATGGAGAGCCAAGATTGCCAGAGCGATGTGCCAGGGCACAGATACGCACACACACACACACACACACACACACACACACACACACACACGCACACACACACACACACACACACACACACGCACGCACACACACACACACACACACACACACACACACACGCACACACACACACACACACACACACACACACACACATATATATATATATATATATATATATATATATATATATGTGTGTGTGTGTGTGTGTGTGTTGTGTGTGTGTGTGTGTGTGTGTGTGTGCGTGCGTGCACGCGGGCGCGCGTGAGCGTGTGTGCATGTGTGTATATATACTCTTTTGGTGCAGACATTATTCATAAAAAATTATTGTTTGGAGTTGTTTCCAGCCATTTCGAACCATTTTACATATTTAAAAATTCTGCTACAGACTGTCCTATAGACTGTTTACAAACAGATTGCACATTATAATTTCTATAGCTTATTGTATTCAAAACAACAGTCGTTGCTAATATCTTCTTCTTGTTCTTGTTCTTGTTGTTGCACGTTGTTCTTGTTGTTGTTGTTGTTGTTGTTCTTCTTCTTCTTCTTTCTTCACTCTGTAGAAAGTTATTGAGGTGCCACACTAAGGAACTGTTCATCAGATTCCTCCAGCTCTGATTGTTGTATGCCAAAGCCAGGGTCTGTGCCCATAGTCTCTCTGTCCATTCCACAACATTGTCAATTCATTGTATTTTTTCTATTGTGTCAAGCTAAACTTGGTGAAGCCCATCCCTTTCCATGTTGAGTTTGTTTTGTTAGGTTCACTTCCCACATGCAGTTAGTATGCGTTACATGATTGATGGTTACAGAGGACAACCTCCGACCCAATTGGCATTGCTAATATGCATTGTATTGATCTAATGTATTCTCTGTTTAGCTTTGGAAAAAATCGAAAGGTATACATATACTGTTTGAATTTTTGTTTATACTTTGCATAATGTATATCTGATTTTGTCAAGTTCTCATAGGCGCATATTCTGTTGTCTTAATGTATATTTTGCTTGTAAGAGAGTGGTTCCACAAAAATGTTTTGGAAGTATTAATTATATTTTCTTTCCGATCTGTCCATAAGTTTCTAGCACGATTTTCTAGAACTTATTTCCCTTGGAGAGATGCTATATTGGGAGACTGCTAGCAGTGTTTTGTAACGTGACATTTTGGTTACATGAAACTTTGACAATGTTTTTCCGTGTATGGTTTCAGTTTTAAAATGCGTTGTTACGTTTCCATTGTTCAGATATTCTCTGATCTCCAGATTAAACTCATTTCATGCTAATTTTCCTGTTAATTTTATCTCTATATTTTGTTCAAGAAAAGCACATGTGTGCATTAGTGCAACGTATCTATCAGGTTGCCTGAGAGTTAAGTAATGGATGAATAATTCTGAACAGGGTAAGTGATCTTAGCAGGTGATGATGACGTTGTCGTGGTTGCTATTGCAGATGATGTGTGTCTGTATGGTTGTATACATATATGAATGTGTGTGTGTGTGTGTGTGTGTGTGTGTGTGTGTGTGTGTGTGTGTGTGTGTGTGTGTGTGTGTGTGTGTGTGTGTGTGTGTGTAGTACTCACCCATGTGGTATCTTTTTGTCTCTCTCTTTTTATCTGAAATTAGTCTTCTCTCTATTTATCTGCTTGTATGTCCTGGGTGTCATGAAGAGATAGAATTGACAGCTAGGAAGGAAGGAATCTTTTATCAAATGTCTGTTCACATTAGTGATTTTACACACATACACACACACACACACACACACACACACACACACACACACACACACACACACACAAAACACACAAACGCACACACACACACACACACACACAAACACACAAACGCATACTCACACACACAAACACACAAACGCACACACACACACACACACACACACACACACACACACACACACACACACACACACACACACACACACACACACACACACACAAGGGTGAGTGGGTAAGAGTTTGATTGTAAGAAGGGGAACAATTGCAAATAATAATTTACAAAAAATGAATTATTCAGTATATGAAAAATGGAGATTGTTATTGACAGCTAGCAGTAAGCTGGAAGGTCTGAAGTGGAGAAATGGTGTGTGACGTGAAGATCTCTTTCACGCCATTGTTTTAGGCCTTCCTTGGTTTGCCTCTCTCTTTAAATTCAGGTGTCATTTTTGCTATGTGCTTGTACAGCCAAGTGTTGGATTACCATTCTGGTTAGATGACTGAACCATTTACTTCTCTCTAGTTAAGAATATGATGTTGGACATATGTTGTTCCCAACATTTCTCTGATCTTGGTGTTTCTGATCATGTCACGTCTGGTGATATTGAATCTGTCTTTTTTCATTTTTTTTGTCTCAACAGTCTAGTCCAAGTCCATGTTGAAGGGCAGCCTCCAAGCCTTAGCCTGGCCTTGAACATAATCAACACACACGCGTTGGCTGAGACAGAAAGATGGCAGCTGTTCTTGACCAATGAGGTAGGAACAGGTCACGTGGATTTTGACGTCATCAAGGGTGAGTTGACCATATTTGATTTTTAGATTTGTTTTTATTTTTTGAAATTGGAATGTTGTATTGCAACAGGATTCCTGTCTGAAATTCTGGCTGCATTTCTTACAGAGGGTGTCACTGAAGTACAGAATCGTCTGTATTCCTGTCTCTTTTCATCTCTTACTGTCTTCCTTTCTCATCTTAGCATGGTCAACAGTGTCCCATATTCTGTGGGTCTTCGTGCCATACTTTCATGATGACTACAATATCGTTAAGTTTGGAGGTGTGTTGGAGAATTGTAATCCGTGGTGTAAGGGTGGTGACATAGCAGGTTTGTTGGAGAAATGAAATGAGCGGTGTGGGGTAGTGACACAGGAGGTGTGTTGGAGAAATGAAATGAGCGGTGTGGGGGTAGTGACACAGGATGTGTGTTGGAGAGCTGTAATCAGTGGTGTAGGGGTAGTGACACAGGAGTTGTTTTGGAGAACTGAAATGAGCGGTGTGGGGGTAGTGACACAGGAGGTGTATTGTAGAACTGAAATGAGCGGTGTGGGGGTAGTGACACAGGAAGTGTGTTGGAGAGATGAAATGAGCGGTGTGGGGTAGTGACACAGGAAGTGTGTTGGAGAGTTGAAATGAGCGGTGTGAGGGTAGTGACACAGGAGGTGTGTTGGAGAGTTGAAATGAGCGGTGTGGGGGTAGTGACACAGGAGGTGTGTTGGAGAGATGAAATGAGCGGTGTGGGGGTAGTGACACAGGAAGTGTGTTGGAGAGTTGAAATGAGCGGTGTGAGGGTAGTGACACAGGAGGTGTGTTGGAGAGTTGAAATGAGCGGTGTGAGGGTAGTGACACAGGAGGTGTGTTGGAGAGATGAAATGAGCGGTGTGGGGGTAGTGACACAGGAAGTGTGTTGGAGAGTTGAAATGAGCGGTGTGAGGGTAGTGACACAGGAGGTGTGTTGGAGAGTTGAAATGAGCGGTGTGAGGGTAGTGACACAGGTGTGTTGGAGAGCTGATATGAGCGGTGTAGGGGTATTGACACAGGAGGTGTGTTGGACAGCTGAAATGAGCGGTGTGGGGTAATTGACACAGGAGGTGTGCTGGACAGCTGATATGAGCGGTGTGGGGATATTGACACAGGAGGTGTGTTGGACAGCTGAATTGAGCGGTGTGGGGGTATTGACACAGGAGGTGTGTTGGACAGCTGAATTGAGCGGTGTGGGGGTATTGACACAGGAGGTGTGTTGGAGAGCTGAAATGAGCGGTGTAGGGATAGTGACACAGGAGGTGTGTTGTAGAGCTGAAATGAGCGGTGTGGGGATAGTGACACAGGAGGTGTGTTGGAGAGCTGAAATGAGCGGTGTGGGGATAGTGACACAGGAGGTGTGTTGGAGAGCTGATATGAGCGGTGTGGGGGTAGTAACACAGGAGGTGTGTTGGAGAGCTGATATGAGCGGTGTGGTGGTAGTGACACAGGACGTGTGTTGGACAGCTGAAATGAGCGGTGTGGTGGTAGTGACACAGGAGGTGTGTTGGACAGCTGAAATGAGCGGTGTGGGGATAGTGACACAGAAGGTGTGTTGGACAGCTGAAATGAGCGGTGTGGGGGTAGTGACACATGAGGTGTGTTGGAGAACTTAAATGAGCGGTGTGGAGGTAGTGATACAGGAGGTGTGTTAGAGAGCTGAAATGAGCAGTGTGGAGGTAGTGACACAGGAGGTGTGTTGGAGAGCTGATATGAGCGGTGTGGAGGTAGTGACACAGGAAGTGTGTTAGAGAACTTAAATGAGCGGTATGGAGGTAGTGACACAGGAGGTGTGTTGGAGAGCTGATATGAGCGGTGTGGGGATAGTGACACAGGAGGTGTGTTGGAGAGCTGATATGAGCGGTGGTGGGGTAGTGACACAGGAGATGTGTTGGAGAGCTGATATGAGCGGTGTGGAGGTAGTGACACAGGAGGTGTGTTGGAGAGTTGATATGAGCGGTGTGGAGGTAGTGACACAGGAGGTGTGTTGAAGAGCTGATATGAGCGGTGTGGGGGTAGTGACACAGGAGGTGTGTTGGAGAGCTGATATGAGCGGTGTGGGGGTAGTGACACAGGAGGTGTGTTGAAGAGCTGATATGAGCGGTGTGGGGGTAGTGACACAGGAGGTGTGTTGGAGAGCTGATATGAGCGGTGTGGGGGTAGTGACACAGGAGGTGTGTTGGACAGCTGGTATGAGCGGTGTGGGGGTAGTGACACAGGAGGTGTGTTGGAGAGCTGATATGAGCGGTGTGGGGGTAGTGACACAGGAGGTGTGTTGGAGAGCTGATATGAGCGGTGTGGGGGTAGTGACACAGGAGGTGTGTTAGAGAGCTGATATGAGCGGTGTGGGGGTAGTGACACATGAGGTGTGTTAGAGAACATAAATGAGCGGTTTGGGGGTAGTGACACAGGAGGTGTGTTGGAGAGCTGATATGAGCGGTGTGGGGGTAGTGACACAGGAGGTGTGTTGGAGAGCTGATATGAGCGGTGTGGGGGTAGTGACACAGGAGTGATGCAGGGGATGGGGCAGCCTACAGAAACAACAACAAACAAACAAAACAGAATCCGAAAAATGCCACTTGTCAAGGTTCAAAGGTGTTGGCAGAAAAAGCCCTTTCCAACTATGATTCGAAACTTCAACTACCTCATTTCACAAATGGATGAATACTTTATTAAGTCATTTTTTTCTTCCTGGGATTTTTTTTTTTTTATGAAAATAAGCTTAGTCTCAGTGTTACTCTCTCTGTCTCTCTCTTTTTTCTCTGTCTCACTTTATTTTTCTTTCTCTCTCTTCCTCTGTCTTTTTCCTCTCTCTCTCTCTCTCTCTCTCTCTCTCTCTCTCTCTCTCTCTCTCTCTGTGCATCTCTTGCTCTCCACATCGGTCTTCTCTCCTCTGTGTATTTTATGCTGCTATCCCTGTACATCTGGCTCTGTCTCTCTCCCTCTATCTCTCTCTCTCTCTCTCTTATCATCATCATCATCATCATCATCATCATCATCTCTTCATCTTCTTCTTAATATTACTCATCTACTACTATACTTACTACTACTACTACTACTACTGCTACTACTACTACTTAAGCAGTGTCTTTAAACAGTGAAAGTATAAAACAATGGGAAGTCGTTTCTCGCCTTGTATGACACATGGTGAAACACTGTAGAATCTTCCTGTTGCTGTTGAGGGATTCTGTGCTGTGAACAGCTAAACTTGTATGGGTCAGTCAAATATCAGTTGTTGCTATTGTGCATTCATTTGTTAACTGTTTCTCTATTAACCCCTACACAAACTCCCTACTCCCCCCCCCCCACACATGCTCTCTCTCTCTCTCTCTGTCATTGTATTTGTGTCTGTCTGTCTGTCTGTCTGCCTGTCTGTCTGTCTGCCTGTCTGTCTGTATGTCTGTCTGTCTCGCTCTCTTTCTCTGTCAGACACACATGCTTGAGCCACGTGCACACACGCTGCAAACGCACACACAAACACACCACACACACACACACACACACACACACACACACACCACACACACACACACCACACACACACACACACACACACACACACGCAGGACTATCTCCATATCTGTCTGCCTGTTTCTCTGTCTGTCCCTCTCTCTCTCTCTCTCTCTCTATAGACACACACACACATGTGTAGGCCTATATATATATATATACATAAATAAGGCTGAAGTCATGGTAATCAGTAAAGAAACATGAAATCCCCTCATGCAAAATAACAGCAAATGAAATAACTTTGAAACAAATTGATCAATTGAAATATCTGGGGACGGTCATCTCACTAGACGGCAAATACACATCAGAAATAGCCAGCAGAATTGGCCAAGCCAAAACAGCATTCAGGAAGATGATAAGCGTTCTTACCAACAAATGCCTATCAATTAACATCAGAAAGAGAGTTCTTGAATGTTATGTAGAACTGATATTGTTGTACGGATGTGAAGTGTGGACAGTCAACACATAAAGCCAGAAGATTGAGGCAACTGAAATGTAGTTTCTTCGAAGACTGAAGTGAATACAAATGAGACAGTCTTGATGGAGGCAAACACAAGAAGATCATTTATAAAATGAAGATTAGGAAAGACAGGCATCATTTTAGGCCATTAATTTACATGAGGAAAGGGGAATCAGAGAACCTGTTCATGACAGGAAAGCTGGAGGGAAAGAGAACACCGGGTAGACCCAAGGAGAAAATATTGGGTGGACTTGCAAGGTGGCTGAGGACAGAGAGGGTGGGAGATGTACTTGCAGCGACAAGGGATAGATTTCTATGGAGGGCCATGATCTCCAACACCATGTGGCAGGGTACATAATGGTGATGATAATATATAAACATATGTATGTATGTACATATATGTATGTATGTATGTATATATGT
>JAPXFY010000029.1:50257134-50274634 GCA_030674185.1 Monoplex corrugatus
GAAAACTGTTGGACAAAGAAACAACAAGAAAACTGTTGGACAAAGAAACAACAAGAAAACTGTTGGACAAAGAAAAAACAAGAAAACTGTTGGAGACAGAAAAAACAAGAAAACTGTTGGAGAAAGAAAAAACAAGAAAACTGTTGGACAAAGAAACAACAAGAAAACTGTTGGAGAAAGAAAACAACAAGAAAACTGTTGGAGACAGAAAAAACAAGAAAACTGTTGGACAAAGAAACAACAAGAAAACTGTTGGAGAAAGAAAACAACAAGAAAACTGTTGGAGACAGAAAAAACAAGAAAACTGTTGGAGAAAGAAACAACAAGAAAACTGTTGGACAAAGAACAACAAGAAAACTGTTGGACAAAGAAAAAAACAAGAAAACTGTTGGACAAAGAAAAAACAAGAAAACTGTTGGACAAAGAAAAAACAAGAAAACTGTTGGACAAAGAAAAAACAAGAAAACTGTTGGACAAAGAAAAAAACAAGAAAACTGTTGGACAAAGAAACAACAAGAAAACTGTTGGACAAAGAAACAACAAGAAAACTGTTGGACAAAGAAAAAACAAGAAAACTGTTGGACAAAGAAAAAACAAGAAAAATGTTGGACAAAGAAACAACAAGAAAACTGTTGGAGAATGAAAAAAACAAGAAAACTGTTGGACAAAGAAAAAACCAAGGAAACTTTTAGAGAAAGAAAAAACAAGAAAACTATTGGACAAAGAAACAACAAGAAAACTGTTGGAGAAACAAAAAACAAGAAAACTGTTGGACAAAGAAACAACAAGAAAACTGTTGGACAAAGAAAAAACAAGAAAACTGTTGGACAAAGAAACAACAAGAAAACTGTTGGAGAAAGAAAAAACAAGAAAACTGTTGGACAAAGAAACAACAAGAAAACTGTTGGAGAAAGAAACAACAAGAAAACTGTTGGACAAAGAAAAAACAAGAAAACTGTTGGACAAAGAAACAACAAGAAAACTGTTGGAGAAAGAAACAACAAGAAAACTGTTGGACAAAGAAAAAACAAGAAAACTGTTGGAGAAAGAAACAACAAGAAAACTGTTGGAGAAAGAAAAAACAAGAAAACTGTTGGACAAAGAAAAAACAAGAAAACTGTTGGACAAAGAAACAACAAGAAAAATGTTGGACAAAGAAAAAACAAGAAAACTGTTGGAGAAAGAAAAACAAGAAAACTGTTGGAGAAAGAAAACAACAAGAAAACTGTTGGAGAAAGAAACAACAAGAAAACTGTTGGACAAAGAAAAAAACAAGAAAACTGTTGGACAAAGAAAAAACAAGAAAACTGTTGGACAAAGAATACAACAAGAAAACTGTTGGAGAAAGAAACAACAAGAAAACTGTTGGACAAAGAAAAAAACAAGAAAACTGTTGGACAAAGAAACAACAAGAAAACTGTTGGAGAAAGAAAAAAACAAGAAAACTGTTGGACAAAGAAACAACAAGAAAACTGTTGGAGAAAGAAAAAACAAGAAAACTGTTGGACAAAGAAACAACAAGAAAACTGTTGGACAAAGAAACAACAAGAAAACTGTTGGACAAAGAAAAAACAAGAAAACTGTTGGACAAAGAAACAACAAGAAAACTGTTGGAGAAAGAAACAACAAGAAAACTGTTGGAGAAAGAAACAACAAGAAAACTGTTGGAGAAAGAAAAAACAAGAAAACTGTTGGAGAAAGAAACAACAAGAAAACTGTTGGAGAAAGAAACAACAAGAAAACTGTTGGAGAAAGAAACAACAAGAAAACTGTTGGACAAAGAAACAACAAGAAAACTGTTGGACAAAGAAACAACAAGAAAACTGTTGGAGAAAGAAACAACAAGAAAACTGTTGGACAAAGAAACAACAAGAAAACGTTGACGAAAGAAACAAAAAATCCAGATGAAGAAGAAGCGTGGGGAAAGGAAGAGGAAGATGAGAAACAGGAAAATGGAGCAAGGGGGAGGGGAGAGAAACTGAAGATTTCACTTTAATGAAACAACCATTTACTGTTTAACATAAACATTAATACGTTTTTTTGTGTCATAACTGAGAGGATGAATCAAAAGAAACAAGGAAATCAGGTATGTTTTATATATATATGTTATATATGTATGCATATGCACACACATATATACATATACATAAATATATGTACAGGGAAATAATAGGACAAGGAATCACCGATAACATTAGTTACAATGTAAGTAGATGTCTTATAACATGCACATAAAGATTTGATGAAACATAAATAATGCTTGAATTTTTTGGCAAAATATAGCACAGAATGCAAGTTTGTATCGATTTGTATTGTATTATACTATATTTTGTGGCGTGTTATTAACTGATATTGATTTTGCATTGTACTGGGCTGTATTTTATGGCACGGCATTTTGAAAAGAGTTTAGGTCTGGAAGAGTGTTTTTAAGTATGCATTTATTAATGTTCATTCTCACAAGAAGGACAATGACATCAAATGCGTAGTCTGTACGCATATTATCATTAACGCTAAACAGAAGACGTTTCCAGTCAATCTGATATTTACATCTGCGGGGATAACACTTTATTTGCAACAATTATTTGGTCCTTTCCCAGAACCGTTTGACATCTAAACATGTCCAGAACACATGATTGACACCGTCTTTCATCTCCAAACTGAGCTCACGACAAAAATTGTGTACCAGTCCCAATTCTTTCATGATGTTCCAGTAACGTTGTGTATGATACATTTTAACGTAAGCTCTTGTATTTAAACACTTGGTTGTGGATAGTACTATAAGAAAAGTAGTGTCTGGTTCCGATTGATAGTGGTATGAATGTGCTAGTCTTATAACGACGATTTTATGGGTGCATTTTTATGCGTTTTTGGTAAAACATAACAGGTTTAACAGACTGGAAGATGTTTTCCACTTCAGTGTGTTAACATCTTGTGTTAGACTTTACTGTGTATAGCACGTGTATTACCCGGAATGAAGTGAATCGTGCTCTACTCTGTTCGTCTGTGTGCGGACGAGACGTGCATTATGTTGTTTGCTTGTTATGAAGTCGCAGTGTTTTGTGTTTGACACGATGGCGGACAATTCTATTGGACATAACTCCCTGTGACGGTGTTTGGTCGTACAATATAAGTATCGTATACATTATTGTATTGTGTAGAAAATGCACAAAATCCTGGATCATCAGAGTAAGTACTTGCGGCATTCCTAAATACTTCAGTGCCAGTAAAAAAAGTAAGAGAAAACAACACTCTACCTCTTCCACTAATGACAGGTAACAGCCCTGAACTAGTTGACAGAACAACACAGGAGAAAAAGAAAAAGAGACAGGCCAGGGAACCAATAACTCAACCACAAATGGATGCAACGTGTATTATTGAAGAGTTTGACAAAAGACTAGCTCTTGTATTTCATGAATATTTATAAATCTCTCAGTATGAATGATGATGCCCAACTGATCAGTACTGGAGATAAAACATCATTTGAGAAATCCATTCACTTTGATTAAAAAAAAGTTTGGATGTATTGTCAGGGCTTGTTTTCAATACTGACAAAGCACTGGCAATTTGGTTAGGAAGCAAAAAATTGTTTGTTCATTAGATATATGCAGCATTTGAATACAAACTGGAACCCTACAATTTTTGAAAAATTAGGTGTGTTATTCACAGAAGATGCAATGGAATGTGGAAAACTAAATTGTGTGGAAAATTGTTAGAAGTGAAAGCTACAATCAAAATTTGAATAAAAAGAAGTATGACACCACTGGGAAGTGTCACTGTGTTGAAATCACTAACTCTTTCCACACTAATCCATCTCTGGATTCTGCTCCCAGATCCCCCCGATAATTTTGTCAGTAATCTTCAAAAATGTTTTTTTGTTGTTGTTTGTTTGGAATGGTAAACGCGACCGAATTAACAGAAAAACTACCCACAAAAGTACTGGAGGTGTGAACATACTAGACATACAACGATACAGTGAAGCCTTGAAACTTTCCTGGCTGAGACGATTTGAAAACGCAGAACATAAATAGAAAAACATAATTATAAATTGTACCCCTCCCCTTATTTTTATAGAATTGAAAAATATGGCCCCACTAAAACTAATAATAACATGTTCTAGAAGCACACCTTTAAGGCATATTATCATGTTTGTAGTCATATAAAACCAAAACACCAACTGATCTACTTTCAGAACCAGTCTTATATAACGAAAATATCACTGTGGGGAATACAGTTATAAGATATAGAGATGGGTTCAAAAAGAGTGTTTTGTGTTGAACATTTTTAACTGGTAATGGTGTTTTTCTGACACATCATGAATTTAACAGAAAATACGAAATGAATGTAAATTTCCTCATCTTCTGTGGATGTAAGCAGTCTATGAAGTCATATGCACAAAAGACAAAGCTGAACATACCAAATGAAAGTACACATGATATTCCTACAGCACTGAAAGCAGTTTACGCTGTACCAAAAGGAGCAAGGTCACATTATGAAATATCAACAACAGATGATGCACTTCCAAAGTCTTGCTCTAAATGGTGAGAGAAATTGGGAATAAATGTTGCATGGAGAAAGTGTTTATGAAAATTCATAAAAAATACAAGAAGTTAAACTGAAACGATTACAGATACGTATTGTGCATAGAATTACTAAAACTGTCATACTGAAAGAAATGGGACTTATAAAAAATGTTACTGTGATATAAACAGTTGTTGTTGTGATTTTTGTTTGGAAACAAAAGACAGTGTTGATCACATATATTTTGGAATTGTTTACATATGAAACAATTCTGGGAAGAATTGAGGAAATCTTAAAATCAGAATATATCACCTGTGAAAAGATTAGTTTGATTGAAAGTATGGTATCATTTGGTGTTGACGAAAAGGTGCACACAGATCCGATATTTGATTTCATCATCCTTCTTGAAAAAATGTACATATACAAATGCTGGTATCAATAGACTGTACCAAACATAACATCTGTAAAAGTTACCTTGCTATAAAATACCACATAGAAGAATACAGTACAAACATGAACTGAAATATGCACACGTTCAAAACAAAATGGCTGTCATATCTACCTTAGATAACAACCGAGTCTTGCTTCTGTCTATTTCTATTGTAATACAAATGTTGTCAATGTACCTGATGGAATGTGATAGCAATTCTGATTTCGTAATATCATGCCCGTGTATGTTGACAAACTATTCTTGTTATTGTTATTGATGTTGTGTTTTTCTTTTACTTGTGATTGTGCTTCATGTAGATGTATTTCAAACATGTGGATATTCTGCATGAATTCAAATTCGTTCTCGTGATTTTATTGCAATGCTCTTCACTGCTTGTTTAGCATTTGTTTGTATTATTTGCTTACATTTTTTTTTATTTTCAAAAACTTTTGACGGAAAAATTAAAACGTTTGTGATTTTTTCAGTGGACCACCTGCTAATCATTTTTCTGACCATTTATAATAAGAGTTTGGAAGTAGGCCTATATTATGTTTTGTTAAAATGTCATGATATTGCTGTTTGTTTTAGGATGACGGAATTTGTTTTTAGTGCCGTACGGATATTTTTGCACTTTATTGTGTTTCTTTAATGCCTTCATTTCTGAATACACTGCCAATATCCATAAAAAAGAGATTATGTATAGTTTTAAAACGTAGGTTGAATTTATAATGAGTTAGAAACAGTCTTAGTTTTAAATCTGTCCATTGAGTTTATAGACAATAGTACTATCTCGTTTTAAAATCCAAATATTGGTGCTTTAATACCACCTCCTTTTGAATCCTTCTTTTAATTTGTAGTGCTATTTCCAGTACAGGATTGTTATTACATGGAACTAGTCGTTAAAGTTAATCAATCGGTGGTTTTGTTTTTCTGCCAATAAAAACATTTACGATATGCCTGAAAAGCATATTTCCAAAACAAGGTGTCACTGGCTCTATGTAAAGCAGACTTAAAGCCATATTTTCTAACTCTGTTAAAAAGGTGTGTGTCATCTATTACTGTTTCTATGGTTGTGGTTTTTGAGGACTTTAAAGTGAAATATACCTTTGAGGGTATAGTTTGTTTATTTTTTTTATTTCAATTAATTTGGTCTTTACTACTATTTGAAAGAAACGAAAATATGAAATCCAAAACAAGTGCGACTGCAAACAGGAACCAGAAAAACACGAAAATAGAACCAGAAAGCGTATTTAATACAACAAGACAAGACAGGCGCAAATTTTCGACCAACTGGCCTTTGTCAAGCGTGAATGTACGATCTCAAACAAACAAAATACAAAATTATGAGAAAAAGACTGAAACGTCCCTGCTGCTTCGTCCAGCTGGAGAAAGGGACTAAAATATGTTTTTTTGGAAGATTATGCCCACAGTCGTCAGCAGTGTTTGGGAGCAGAATGCAGAAATTGATTAGTTTGGATAAAAAAAACAATGACTTTATTTTAGTGATTTATTGTATTTGTCATTAATTACGTTTTGAACAAAACTCTTAGTACTTGGCATAATTTGTTTCTTCAAACCCTTTTAGATATTTGTGTAAACCAAGCATCTAATATCTTGAATCTTTGATAATTCCATGTTATAATGACACGAACCCTATTTCCCGTCTTTTCCAGCATTTGTATCCACGTCTGACTCCCAGCCTTTTGAAACGAAAGGCAGCCATACAATGACTTTGTTGTGTCGCCATGATCTGCCTATGGTCAACACAAACTACACGTGGAACGTGCCGTGTTTTTTTCCAGTTGGAAAACAAATGTATGTTCACACCTCAACCAGTGAAGGATGATGGGAAGCTAGTCACGTGCACGGTGATGTCATCAGATGGTCAAACTGCGTTGGGTGAAATGAAGTTAGAACTGAACTGTAAGTACACTTGTACTTTTGTTTTATCAGCTCAATTGAATCATAGGTGACTTTTGTTTCATCCGCTCAGTTGAATCATAGGTGTCACCACCAAAAATTGTCAAAGAACAAGCCTTAACAAGCATCCTATTAATCAGTTAGGTAATTATAAAGGACAGCATCACAATCTTATAGTTGTAAAATATTTTCAGGAGTATGATTAATTTTGGGTGACATTTTGTGATACACTGCTTTTCTAAAGATGGGGAGAGTACGTGAGAAAGGGAGAGTACATTAAAGACCTTTGAGACAGTGACACAAAGAAAGAACACATCACAAGAAAGAACACTGAAGGACCACCAACAATTAAAGATGAAGTTAGAGCAACGTTAATAAGGATAAAAACGAGAATAGCTCCAGGACCACACAATATTACTACAGAAATGATTGAGGCTCTAGATAAATTTGGTATTAAATAAATAATGAAATTAACAGCCCTCCTGAATGAAACTTATGACACGAGAAAAATCCGTAAAGATATGTCGAAATCAATTTTCATTGCACTTCTAAAGAAAGCAGGGGCTATACAATGCGAACTCCATCGTACGATCAGCTTGATGAGTCATGTTACAAAGATTCTATTAAGAATAATCATGATGGTGACAAGGAGCAGAATCAAGTGAGAAATAGCAGAAGAACAGTGGGTTTGTTGAAGGGAAAGGAAAAATTAATGCCATGTACATCCGAAGAACTCACATAGAAAAATCAGTTGAGTTCAATAAAGATTGATATTTGTGTTTTCTTGATTATACCAAGGCGTTTGATCGGGTAAGAAACGAAGAACTGATGAACCAACTAGAAAGACTCAGTGTTGATGCAAAGAATCTAAGAAAAATACGGAATATGTACTGGGAACAAACAGCAGCAACGAGAGGTAGAAAATTATATATAAGCTCTTTCCAAAATATCAAAAGAGGGATTAAGTAGGGATGTGCTCTGTTACCAGATTTGTTTTCACTTTACAGCGAAACCATCATGAGAAACCTAGAAGGATGTCCTAGAATGAAGGTTGGAGGGAAAATGTTAAACAGTCTTTGCTACGTAGATGACACCGTTCTGATTGTTATAGATGAAAAAGATCTAAAAAGCCTTGTGACTATAATAGAAATAGAAAGCAGAAATAAAGGGCTGGAGACATGGTAATCAGTAAAATTAATAATTCCCCCTCATGCAAAATAACAATAAATGGCACAACATTGAGACAAGTTAATTTTACTATTTGTCGGAAAAGGAAAAGGACCTAGTGACAATATTGATCTTTGACTTGGATGATGAACGTGGCACAGTAAAAAAAACGAAATAGACCTTTGGGTCATGCATATTAAGGCTTCATCATCATCATGTGCCCTGCCGTGTGGCGTTGGTGATCATGGTCCTCCACACAAATCTATCCCCTGTCGCAGCAAGTACATCTCCCAGCCTCTCTGTCTTTAGCCACCCTCCAAATCCGTTCAATATTTTCTTCCTGGGTCTACCTAGTGCTCTCTTTCCCTCCAGCTTTCCTGTTGTGACCGGGTGTTCTAATTCCCCTTTCCTGATCAAATGTCCTCTGAATGTTGTTTGTCTTTCCCTAAACTTCTTTATTAATGATCTTCTTGTGTCTGCCTCCTTCAAGACTGTCTCATTTGTTTTCTGTGCTGTCCAGGGCTTATAGATACTAACAATTGCCAGGATAAAAGGAGGTGCTATATCAATGACTGTTGCACCAGTTACATCCATCCGTCACGTCTGTGGGTGAGTGCCTGGGTTCTGCCAGAGTTCTGAAGTCCGCACAGCAATGTTATCTCTCCATTTCGTCTTATGTCTGTCTCCTTTTTCCTTTGTTCTGTTCCCTTGAAGATGGTTTTACAGAGTTCATAGGATCTTGCTACATAGTCATACTCGCAATATAGACATACTCGCTATATAGACATACTCGCTACATAGACATACTCGTACATAGACATACTCACTACATAGACATACTCGCTACATAGACATACTCGATACATAGACATACTCGCTACATAGACATACTCGTACATAGACATACTCACTACATAGACATACTCACTACATAGACATACTCGATACATAGACATACTCGCTACATAGACATACTCGCTACATAGACATACTCACTACATAGACATACTCGCTACATAGACATACTCGCTATATGGTCATACTCACTACATAGACATACACGCTATATAGTTATAC
Organism: Monoplex corrugatus; assembly: GCA_030674185.1. NCBI lineage: Eukaryota > Metazoa > Mollusca > Gastropoda > Littorinimorpha > Ranellidae > Monoplex > Monoplex corrugatus. The sequence goes on from JAPXFY010000029.1 coordinate 50,266,247, forward strand.
TCGCTATATACATGTAGTCATACTCGCTACATAGACATACTCGCTACATAGACATACTCGCTATATGGTCATACTCGCTACATAGACATACTTCGCTACATAGACATACTTGCTACATAGACATACTCACTACATAGACATACTCGCTACATAGACATACTCGCTATATAGTCATACTCGCTATATAGACATACTCGCTATATAGTCATACTCGCTATATAGACATACTCGCTACATAGACATACTCACTACATAGACATACTTGCTACATAGACATACTCGCTACATAGACATACTCACTACATAGACATACTCGCTACATAGACATACTCACTATATAGACATACTCGCTACATAGACATACTCGCTATATAGACATACTCACTACATAGACATACTCACTATATAGACATACTCGCTACATAGACATACTCACTATATAGACATACTCGCTACATAGACATACTCGCTATATAGACATACTCACTACATAGACATACTCGCTACATAGACGCACTCGCTACATAGACATACTCACTACATAGACATACTCGCTATATAGACATACTCGCTATATAGTTATACTCGCTACATAGACATACTCACTATATAGACATACTCGCTACATAGACATACTCGCTATATAGACATACTCGCTATATAGACATACTCACTACATAGACATACTCGCTATATAGACATACTCGCTATATAGACATACTCACTACATAGACATACTCGCTATATAGACATACTCGCTATATAGACATACTCACTATATAGACATACTCGCTATATAGACATACTCGCTATATAGACATACTCACTACATAGACATACTCGCTATATAGACATACTCGCTATATAGACATACTCACTATATAGACATACTCGCTAAATAGACATACTCACTATATAGACATACTCGCTATATAGACATACTCGCTATATAGACATACTCACTACATAGACATACTCGCTATATAGACATACTCGCTATATAGACATACTCGCTACATAGACATACTCGCTACATAGACATACTCGCTATATAGTCATACTCGCTACATAGACATACTCACTACATAGACATACTCGCTACAGAGACATACTCGCTATATAGACATACTCGCTACATAGACATACTCGCTATATAGACATACCCGCTACATAGACATACTCACTATATAGACATACCCGCTACATAGACATACTCACTATATAGACATACCCGCTACATAGACATACTACATGGACATACTCACTACATAGATATACTACATAGACATACTACATGGACATACCCGCTACATAGACATACTACATGGACATACTCACTACATAGACATACTACATAGACATACTACATGGACATACTCACTACATAGACATACTACATAGACATACTACATAGACATACTACATAGACATACTACTTAGACATACTACATAGACATACTACATGGACATACCCGCTACATAGACATACTACATAGACATACTACATGGACATACTACATAGACATACTACATGGACATACCCGCTACATAGACATACTACATAGACATACTACATAGACATACTACATAGACATACTACATGGACATACTACATGGACATACCCGCTACATAGACATACTACATAGACATACTACATGGACATACCCGCTACATAGACATATTACATAGACATACTACATGGACATACCCGCTACATAGACATACTACATAGACATACTACATGGACATACCCGCTACATAGACATACTACATGGACATACTCACTACATAGACATACTACATACTGTTCGTGTTGGCAATGGAAGTCATCTTGAAAGCTGCAATGAAGAGTTCAGGTCCAGTGAATCTGGGAGATGGATACCAGATGCCTCCTCTGAAAGCTTTCATGGATGACACAACAGTCTTGTCCACGGATGAGGAAGAGACACACCAAATCTTAAAGCAGCTGGATGAGCTGGTGGCCTCTTCAAGAATGAGGTTCAAACCTAAGAAATCCCGAAGTCTCTCACTGCGAAAAGGAAAAATGGCAGATTCAGTCAAATTCATGGTAGCCAACCAAGCCATCCCCACTGTCACAGAAGAGCCAGTAAAAAGTCTCGGAAGATGGTATGATGACTCCCTGAAAGACACACAAAGGGGATGTGAAACCAAGCAAACAGCAGAAGAAGGCCTGAAGAAAATAGATAACTGCGGACTGCCAGGCAAATACAAAGTCTGGTGTCTACAGTTCATGCTGATACCAAAGCTGCTGTGGCCACTGCTAATCTATGACATTTGCACCAGCACAGTCGAAGCAATGGAAGCCAAAATCAACAAATACACAAGAAAATGGCTCGGTGTCCCACCGGTCTCACTGATGTTGCATTCTACTGTCGTCAAGCAATGCTGAAGCTACCTCTCAAATCCATAGTGGAGGAATACAAAGTTGGAAAAGCAAGACTGTTGAGCATGCTGGAGGAATCAGAAGACAATATCGTGAGATCAGTTCATCCAAAGCTGAGAACTGGCAGAAAGTGGAAAGTCCAAGAGGCTGTAAACAATGCCAAGAGAAACCTCAGCATCAAAGAAATAATTGGACACACGCAAACCAACAGACAGGGACTGGGAGCAACAAAAATGCAGTGGTGGTCCAAAGCCAAAGGGAAGGAAAAAAGAGACATGATCATACAGGAGTTGAAGGAAGAAGAAGATGTCAAAAGAGTGCAGAAGGCAGTCCAGCAAGGTCAACAGGGGCAATGGACAACATGGGACAGTGCACTCCAAAGAAGTCTCAGCTGGAACGATATGTGGCACATGGCTCCTCTAAGGATAAGCTTCCTCCTCAGATCTGTATATGACCTGCTCCCCTCGAATGCAAACTTAGTGAAATGGGGGAAAGCAGACGACCCAGCATGTCCGCTCTGTCAGAAGAAACAAACAGTGGAACATGTCCTAAGCTCTTGCAAAGTAGCGCTAGCCCAAGGAAGGTATACATGGAGGCACAACCAAGTTCTGAAAGTGATCACAGATGTGGTTAGCGAAAAAACCATGACCCCAAACGCACCAATTGCTATGACAACGTTCTACATGGCAGGAGGGAAACAGGTCTGGCCCGAAAGTGCTATGACAACCAGCACATTGCCAAAGGGTCTTCTGGATGGAGCAGTCGACTGGGAGTGTACAGCAGACCTCCCAGAGTGGAGAAATTACCCAGATGTCATCAGCAAGACAGGCATGAGACCAGACATCGCTCTCCACTCTGACTCCTCGAAACAAGTGATTCTGATAGAACTCACGGTGCCATACGAAAGCAGAATGGAAGAAGCACATATCTACAAGACCGAAAAATACGCCGGTCTTGCCAGCACCCTGAAGAAAGCAGGTCTGCGGGTCAAAATCTTCGCCATAGAGGTCGGGGCAAGAGGGTTTGTGGGCACCTCCGCTTATGATCTCATGAAACAACTCGCCATTTCTGGGAAGAAGAGGACTAGAGCCCTTAAAGCGATGGCAGAGGCAGCAGAAAGGAGCTCAAGCTGGATCTGGGCAAGGAGGAACGAAAAAAGTGAACTTCATAAGGATTAAATTCCCTACAGATGATGTGTGCCCCGTTAGCACATTGGTAAAACCGCGTACCGCAGTTCTGAAGCGCAGAATAGCCCAGGTTCGATCCCCGGCGTGGGAAAAAAAAAAATAGACAACAGCAGAAGGGCATCCAGGAGTCATGACCTGGATGTGGCCCGGCCCCCCGAGAATGTAAGGAATTCAGGGCCGAAACACTTGTCTAAAGGGGTTACTTCTCTGAAGACCTTCTGTTGTCTAGCTCTCCCTAGAGTTTCTTTCTATCATAGACATACTCACTACATAGACATACTCACTACATAGACATACTACATAGACATACTTACTACATAGACATACTACATAGACATACTCGCTACATAGTCATACTCACTATATAGTCATACTCACTATATAGTTATACTCGCTATATAGTCATACTCACTATATAGTTATACTCGCTATATAGTCATACTCGCTACATAGTTATACTCACTGTATAGTCATACTCACTATATAGTTATACTCGCTATATAGTCATACTCACTATATAGTTATACTCACTACATAGATACTCACTATATAGTTATACTCGCTATATAGACATACTCACTATATAGTTATACTCACTACATAGACATACTCGCTACATAGTTATACTCACTGCATAGTCATACTCGCTATATAGACATACTCACTATATAGTCATACTCACTATATAGTTATACTCGCTATATAGTCATACTCACTACATAGACATACTCGCTACATAGTTATACTCACTACATAGACATACTCGCTATATAGTTATACTCACTGCATAGTCATACTCGCTATATAGACATACTCACTACATAGTCATACTCACTATATAGTTATACTCGCTATATAGTCATACTCACTACATAGACATACTCGCTATATAGTTATACTCACTGCATAGTCATACTCACTATATAGACATACTCACTATATAGTCATACTCGCTATATAGTTATACTCGCTATATAGTCATACTCGCTATATAGTCATACTCGCTATATAGTTATACTCGCTATATAGTTATACTCACTATATAGTTATACTCACTATATAGTTATACTCGCTATATAGTTATACTCGCTATATAGTCATACTCACTATATAGTCATACTCGCTATATAGTTATACTCGCTATATAGTCATACTCGCTATATAGTTATACTCGCTATATAGTCATACTCGCTATATAGTTATACTCGCTATATAGCCATACTCGCTATATAGTCAAACTCGCTATATAGTCATACTCGCTATATAGTTATACTCACTATATAGTTATACTCGCTATATAGTTATACTCGCTATATAGTTATACTCGCTATATAGTTATACTCGCTATATAGTTATACTCACTATATAGTTATACTCGCTATATAGTTATACTCGATATATAGTTATACTCACTATATAGTTATACTCGCTATATAGTTATACTCGCTATAATAGTTATACTCACTATATAGTTATACTCGCTTATATAGTTATAACTCGCTATATAGTTATACTCGCTATATAGTTATACTCGCTATATAGTTATACTCGCTATATAGTTATACTCACTATATAGATCTTATAACTCGCTATATAGTTATACTCGCTATATAGTTATACTCACTATATAGTTATACTCGCTATATTATAATATATAGTCTCTATATAGTTATACTCGCTATATAGTTATACTCGCTATATAGTTATACTCGCTATATAGTTATACTCGCTATATATTATAACTCGCTATATAGTTATACTCGACTATATAGTTATACTCGCTATATAGTTATACTCGCTATATAGTTATACTCGCTATATAGTTATACTCGCTATATAGTTATACTCGCTATATAGTTATACTCGCTAATAGTTATACTCGCTATATAGTTATACTCGCTATATAGTTATAACTCGCTATATAGTTATACTCGCTATATAGTTATACTCAACTATATAGTTATACTCGCTATATAATTATACTCGATATAGTTATACTCGCTATATCGTTATACTCGCTATATAGTTATACTCGCTATATAGTTATACTCGCTATATAGTTATACTCGATGTAGTTATACTCGCTATATAGTTATACTCGCTATATAGTTATACTCGCTATATAGTTATACTCGCTATATAGTTATACTCGATATAGTTATACTCGCTATATAGTTATACTCGCTATGTAGTTAATACTCGCTATATAGTTATACTCGCTATATAGTTATACTCACTGCATAGTTATACTCGCTATATAGTCATACTTGCTATATAGTTATACTCGCTATATAGACATACTCGCTACATAGTTATACTCACTATATAGTTATACTCGCTATAGTTATATTCGATATAGTTATACTCGCTATATAGTCATACTCGCTATATAGTTATACTCGCTATATAGTTATACTCGCTATATAGTTATACTCGATATAGTTATACTCGCTATATAGTTATACTCGCTATATAGTTATACTCGCTATATAGTTATACTCGCTATATAGTTATACTCGCTATATAGTTATACTCACTGCATAGTCATACTCGCTATATAGTCATACTCGCTATATAGTTATACTCGCTATATAGTTATACTCGATATAGTTATACTCGCTATATCGTTATACTCGTTATATAGTGATACTCGCTATATAGTCATACTCGCTATATAGTATACTCGCTATATTAGTACACTCGCTATATAGTTATACTCGATATAGTTATACTTGCTATATAGTTATACTCGCTATATAGTTATACTCGCTATATAGTTATACTCCTATATAGTCATACTCGCTATATAGTCATACTCGCTATATAGTCATACTCGCTATATAGTCATACTCGCTATATAGTCATACTCGCTATATAGTTATACTCGCTATATAGTTATACTCACTATTAGTTATATGCTATATAGTTATACTCGCTATATAGTCATATTCGCTATATAGTTATACTCACTATATAGTTATACTCGCTATATAGTTATACTCGCTATAGTTATACTCGCTATATAGTTATACTCGCTATATAGTTATACTCGCTATATAGTTATATTCGCTATATAGTTATACTCCCTATATCTGTTATACTCGCTATATAGTCATACTCGCTATATAGTTCGTATATATTTACGCTATATAGACATACTCGCTATATAGACATACTCGCTACATAGTCATACTCGCTATATAGACATACTCGCTATATAGTCTACTCGCTATAGTCATACTGGCTATATAGTCATACAATTGTAACTTTTTCTGTTTATTGTGAACAACATATTTTGATGATGTCTGATGGTTTGGTGATTTTTCTTGACACAGAGCTGGAAAGGAAAATTATTTTCTCTACTATATCGCTATGTTTCACCTGTCTCACCTGTCTCACCTGTCTCACCTGTCTCACCTTTCTCACCTGTCTCACCTGTCTCACCTGTCTCTACTATATCGCTATGTCTCACCTGTCTCACCTGTCTCACCTGTCTCTACTATATCGCTATGTCTCACCTGTCTCACCTGTCTCACCTGTCTCACCTGTCTCTACTATATCGCTATGTCTCACCTGTCTCACCTGTCTCACCTGTCTCACCTGTCTCTACTATATCGCTATGTCTCACCTGTCTCACCTGTCTCACCTGTCTCACCTGTCTCTACTATATCGCTATGTCTCACCTGTCTCACCTGTCTCACCTGTCTCTACTATATCGCTGTCTCACCTGTCTCACCTGTCTCACCTGTCTCACCTGTCTCACCTGTCTCTACTATATCGCTATGTTTCACCTGTCTCACCTGTCTCTACTATATCGCTATGTCTCACCTGTCTCACCTGTCTCTACTATATCGCTATGTTTCACCTGTCTCACCTGTCTCTACTATATCGCTATGTCTCACCTGTCTCACCTGTCTCTACTATATCGCTATGTCTCACCTGTCTCACCTGTCGGCGCTACTGGGTTTGGTGTTGGCTGCTGCATACCAGGACATCACCATCTCCCTCCAGGCCGCTCTGTCCTGACTTTTGTGGACAATTTCTTAAATTTTTAGGCCACTGATGTTGGTTATATTCTCTATGTATGAGATTAATGGTCTGTGCACATATCGCTATGACATGAAAAAAAAACAACGTATCATATGAACAAATATACATACACCAGTAAACAGATACACATAAAGAGATATACAAATACACATGTACGTACGCATGGACATAAACAGACAAGGACCTACGGAGGGACTCCTGTTGGTGTATGCACAAACACTGACTCAGGTTTACAAGCAAATCGATGACACATACAGAAATAGCACAGAAAATCGATCATATATGTACAACATGGACAGTGGGAACTAATACAAAATAACAGCAAATGGACAACTTTGAGACAGGTTGATAAGTTTAAATACCTGGGAACGGTCATCTCACCAGACAGCAAGATGCACATCAGAAATAGCCAGCAGAATCAGCCAAGCCAAAACAGCATTCAAGAAGATGAAAAGCATTCTACCAACATATGCCTATCAATTAACACCAGGAAGAGATTTCTTGAATATTATATAAAACCGATAATGGTATACGGTTGTGAGGTGTGGATAGTCAACACGCAGAACCAGAACAAGATTGAGGCAGCCAAAATGTGGTTTCCAAGAAGAATGTTGAAAGTTTCATTGACAGCAAAGAAAACAAACGAGGCAGCCTTGATGGAGGCAGACAAAAGAAGATCAATGATAAGGAAGATTTGGAAAAGACAAGCATCTTGTATAGGCCAATTTATGAGGAAAGAGGAATTA
>JAPXFY010000029.1:50287134-50290285 GCA_030674185.1 Monoplex corrugatus
AGAAAATTTAAGGTTTTTCGCGCTTTTGTTAAAATATAATCAAAATGGACATTCCAGCTTAATTTGGACGTGATGTAAACTCCCAGGAATTTTACGACCTGTTTGTAATTTAACACTTCACCAAGCAATTTGAAAATAGGCAAGTTATTTGAGTTACCACCAGGATCAAACAGCATCATGTTAGTTTTTTCTGCTGACAACGACAGCCCATTTTCTAACATATAGTTTCCAAGATTATCAAGATCAATTTGATACAACTTCCTGATGTAATTTCGCGTTCTCTGTGGAGTTGTCTTTTTTAAAGTGATATTCATCCAAGTGCATATATCATCAGCGTACTGTACTAAAACAACACGATTTGAAAGAGCTTTAGGAAGATCCTGTATAAGGATATTAAATAAAATAGGTGCTATCACTGAACCTTGTGGAATCCCCATGTCGAGGCATCGTGAAGAAGAATAACTAGCTCCCACTCTTGCCTGAATTGTTCTATTAGCTAAAAAAGATTTAATGTAATTGAACATATTGCCCGATAAACCAACAGATTTTAGCTTGAACAATAAACGTTTATGCCAAACTTGATCGTAAGCTTTTTTCACATCAAAGAAAGTAGCTAAAACACTTTTTCGGGCGGGCAAACTGTTGTTTGATCTGAGTTGTAAGTTTAACTAGGTGCTCAACTGCGGATCTTCCTTTTCTAAAACCTGCCTGGTTTACCGGAATAACGTTATTTTTATCACAGTAGTGTAAAAGTCTGTTTAAGACCAATCTTTCCATTAGTTTGCTTGTGTGGGACGTTAAAGCAATAGGTCTGTAACTGTTTTTATCGGTTTTCGATTTTCCTGTTTTTAAGATTGGTATAACTATAGACTTTTGCCAGATTTGTGGCACAGTTCCAGTAACCCAGCATTTCTGCAAAATTTTGTGTAGGAAAATAAGGTAGTTTTCAGGGAGATGTTTAATCATTTCAGTCGAAACTGCATCAACACACTACCGAACTCTTTTTGTTGTGTAGAGACAGTACTGTGTTTTTTTAGCTCTTCTAAGGTGATTGGAGAATTAAACCAGAGATCATTCTGTGGTACTGGATCAGTGTAGATTGGGTTGTAATCTTCCATTTCTCTGTGATGTTTGCAGTCAGGAGATAAACCTTCAACTTTACTGTTTTTGGCGAACAGATCCACAAAAGTTTCTGCTTTGTCCATGTCTGAAGGAAATGTGTTACATGTTTCAATCATTATCGGACACCTAGGTAAGTTGGTTCCATCCTTCATTTGTTTCATTTTCGTCCAGACTTTATGGAAATCTTTGAAATCTGAAATTTCTTTTGTGCAGAATGATGCCCAATAATCTTTCTTTGCTTCAGCAATGATTTTGTTACATTGGATGTTAGCTTTTTTCATTTCGACATGATCCTCAGGTTTCCGGCTTTTGATGTAGATTTTGAATTTCTCCCTTTTATATTGAACTGCTTTCTCACATGCCTCTGTCCACCAAACATTACCCAATCGATTATTTGATCTAGAAGATTTGAGTTTCGGAATCGATAGGTCTGCAGCGGCTAAAATTGACTCTTGGAATTTAGAAAACATAATGTCTACATTTTCACTTTCATAATGTCTGTAATCTTGATTAGCTAGAGCAGTTCGAAATAAGGACCAGTCAGAACGCTTGTAATTATATTTTGGAATAATTTCAGGAGAGCTGTCTTTCATCCTGATGTTTTTGTCAGTTATGGTTATGATGATAGGTAGGTGATCGCTTCCCAAAGTGTCTCTGTGAGTTTCCCAGGTACAGGATGGTGCTAATTCTGGTGAGATTAGAGACAAATCGATGGCTGTCGCCCTGTGTTTGGAAACACCAGGGATCCTAGTGACACTACCATCATTTAGAAGGTAAAGCGAACTATCAACGATATTTTCTACCAAACGATTGCTCGTAACAGTAGAACAGTTCTTTTCCCAAAATGGGGAGTGGGAATTAAAGTCTCCACCTATTAGCCATTTACCACGCTGCTGATCTTGGATAGTGCGCAGCCATTCTGTGTTGTGGTCATTTGGACCTGTTGGTAGGTAGACTGACAAAACGTTAATGTTTAGAGAATTGCTTAATTGGACAGTGGCAGCACAAGCATGCAAATCTTCGCTTGATTTCAAAACTGGGGAAGTAAGTAAGCAGTATTGTAACTCTTTGAGTATATAAATCGCGGTGTATACCTTCTTCCCGTGATTCCCACATTCATAGACTGGAGGATAATAATAATTGGGGAAATTGGGAAGCTTGGTAGCGACAACATTCATCGACTGTAGAATCAAAATTTCACACCTATTTGATGCTAGGAAATGCTCCAAGTAAGCCGAATTGGTGGAAAGGGATCTACAATTCCATTGCAAAAACTTGACTTGGGATTGTTTTCGCATTGCTGATATTGGTTAATCTCCAACTTTCTATTAACTGTTATTTATTGTCGATAATAATGAATACTTTGATTTTCTGTGTCCAGGAGAACTGGACAGAAAGAAAATTACGTAATTACTTAGACTACGAAGTAAAGAAAACAAAATTGTAGCAAAATCAATAAAAAGAAAATTACATAGTCCAACGTACGAATAACTTGTAAAGGTGATAATAGATTACAAGGGATAACAAATAACCAAAAATCAAAATAATGGCATTCACGTCTTCAAATGTACAGAGTGTATAGTCTGACCGAGTCTTGATAGTCGGACTAAAACCTAGTTATTGTTTATTTTCAGCATGTGTGATGTTTGTATTGGTATTAGAGAAAGTAGTTAAGTGTTGTGTGTGTGTGTGTGTGTGTGTGTGTGTGTGTGTGTGTGTGTGTGTGTGTGTGTGTGTGTGTGTGTGTGTGTGTGTGTGTGTGTGTGTGTGTGTGTGTGTGTATCATTTGCATTGATACTGAAGAAATCAGGTGAATGTGTCTCCCAACACACATTTTATTTTGTCACAAAAATCATGCAGTTATGTACATGTATGCTCTGATAATTTTGATTTCATCAAGAAATCACTCTCACAATCACAAACACACACACAACACGAACACACACGCACACACACACACACACTGACACATACTCGTATGCGTGCGCACACACACACTTGTACGCACGCACGCACACACACACATACA
>JAPXFY010000029.1:50295385-50302885 GCA_030674185.1 Monoplex corrugatus
CAGTATCTCAGTAAAATTCTATAAGAAAAAGAATAAGAAAGAAAAGTTTTGAATGGAAGGTGTCCTTTGAAATTTAATATCAACTTAATCAAAAATATTATAAAAATATTATCTTATTTCGAAGACACTGTGGTTTTGATTTGATGCTACTATTTCCTAAAATGTACATCCACAAATGTAAGATAGATAACATCTTTCCCTACATTGATAACATCTTTCCTTACATTTTTAGTTCACAGAAGACGTAAATACTAGTCACAAAATTGTGAAAAATGTTGCTAAATTTAATGGAAGTTATTTTCAATTTCATGGAAACTGGCTATTTCATTTGACATTGTCTGACTTTCTGGATACAACATGAAGATCTTTATCTGTAACTTACAATAGTTACATATGCAACATTGGTTTGTACAGATGATAATGTATGTTTATCATTGTATTGTAAGCCTCACATTGATAACGTAAATGGAATGCTTTGTTGCCTTTTAAATTGGCGCTGATCCATTCCTCTAGAATTTGTCTGTTTGTGTCGTCATATTGTTTGTGTCTTTATTATGAACATTGTTGCTCTTTCATTAGATTGTGTTGTGATTTCTGGTGTTATATGCAAACTGATAAAGTGATTGATGAAGACAAATAAGAAAAAAAAATCAAAATGTATCGCCAGAAAAGCATAGATTCTTAGTTATTTCTCAAATTTGCGTCCCCTCACTTGGAATAAATTCCACACTACAGATGCTAAATGATCGATCAAATTCAAAGTGATCATGGTGTAGGTCACAAGCCTGCACATAAGCATTACACATGGCAAGGTCTGTAGGTCCTATATAACGTATGGTTCTACGTCTGTCCTTGGATCAGTCTCTCATTAAATAAAACAGCTTAGAATAGGATGCAATTTGGGTGGAGCGCATTTGGGATTGTCCATATAAATAAAGGCAATAGTTCCACTTTTGTGACTGCAGTCTGTCTCATTTCTTTCTGCTACAATGAATCTATTGCTTTATTTACTTATTGTTATCATGTATTTATTGGCTTTATCTTCATTTATGTCATTTATTTCGTGTTCAGTTGCTTGATAACATGTATGAAATGGTTGGCTGAAAAATAGATTGAAGGTTTGTTTCTTTCTATGTCTATTGATTAATCAATTGATTCTGTTTTTCATTTGTTTATTCATTTATTTATTTACTTATCTATTTATTTATTTATTATTTATTTATTATTCATTTATGTAATTATTCATTTATTTATTTGTTTATTTATTTCATAAATCATTTTCCCTTTTCTGATGTTTCTTATTTTTCCTTCCATAATGATGTCTTTTTGGTAGTGAGAACAACGACCGGAAAAGAAATTACTGTAACGTCTACAGTGTCTGAGAAGACGACAACGGACACAACCATCACCGCCACCACCATCACGACCACCACCACCACCATCACCACCAAGTTATCCCAGGCAACACCATACCATGACACGCCTGTTGACAGTAAGGAAGTTGAAACGTACAGAGGTAATTATTTTTCATTTATATCATGAACAACCTGTCTTGATCTTACCATTGAAAAAAATGAAAATATCAACCCTGCACATTTCAACAATGAACATGTCAACCCTGCACACTATAACAATAAACATGTGAACCCTGCACACTTCAATTATAAACATGTCAACCCTGCACACTTCAACAATGAACATGTCAACCCTGCACACTTCAACAATAAACATGTCAATCCTGCACACTATAGCAATAAACATGTCAACCCTGCACACTATAACAATAAACCTATGAACCATGCACACTTCAATTATAAAGATGTCAACCATGCACACTTCAACAATAAACCTATTAACTCTGCACGCTTCAATTATAAACATGTCAAACCTGCACACTTCAATTATAAACATGTCAACCCTGCACACGTCGACCATAAACATGTCAACACTGCACACTTCAATTATAAACATGTCAACCCTGCACACTTCAATTATAAACATGTCAACACTGCACACTTCAATTATAAACATGTCAACCCTGCACACTTCAATCATAAACATGTCAACCCTGCACACTTCAACAATAAACATATCAATCCTGCACACTTTACCAATAAACATGTCAACACTGCACACTTCAATTATAAACATGTCAACCCTGCACACTTCAATTATAAACATGTCAACCCTGCACACTTCAATTATAAACATGTCAATCCTGCACACTTCAATTATAAACATGTCAACCCTGCACACGTCGACCATAAACATGTCAACCCTGCACACTTCAATTATAAACGTGTCAATCCTGCACACATCAATTATAAACATGTCAACCCTGCACACTTCAATTATAAACATGTCAACCCTGCACACTTCAATTATAAACATGTCAATCCTGCACACGTCGACCATAAACATGTCAACCCTGCACACGTCGACCATAAACATGTCAACCCTGCACACTTCAATCATAAACATGTCAACCCTGCACACTTCAATTATAAACATGTCAACCTGCACACTTCAATTATAAACATGTCAACCCTGCACACGTCGACCATAAACATGTCAACCCTGCACACTTCAATTATAAACATGTCAACCCTGCACACTTCAATTATAAACATGTCAACCCTGCACATTTCAACAATAAACATGTCAACCCTGCACACGTCAACCATAAACATGTCAACACTGCACACTTCAATTATAAACATGTCAACCCTGCACACGTCGACCATAAACATGTCAACACTGCACACTTCAATTATAAATATGTCAACCCTGCACACGTCGACCATAAACATGTCAACCCTGCACACTTCAACAATAAACATGTCAACCCTGCACACTTCAATTATAAACATGTCAACCCTGCACACTTCAATCATAAACATGTCAATCCTGCACACTTCAACAATAAACATGTCAACCCTGCACACTTCAATCATAAACATGTCAACCCTGCACACTTCAACAATAAACATGTCAACCCTGCACACTTCAATTATTAATATGTCCACCCTGCACACTTCAACAATAAACATGTCAATCCTGCACACTTCAACTATAAACATGTCAACTCTGCACATTTCAACAATAAACATGTCAACCCTGCACACTTCAATCATAAACATGTCAACCCTGCACACTTCAACAATAACATGTCAACCCTGCAAACTTCAATCATAAACATGTCAACCCTGCACACTTCAACAATAAACATGTCAACCCTGCACACTTCAATTATAAATATGTCAACCTTGCACACTTCAATTATAAACTTGTCAACCCTGCACACTTCAACACTAAACATGTCAACCCTGCACACTTCAACAATAAACATGTCAACCCTGCACACTTTACCAATAAACATGTCAACCCTGCACACTTCAACAATAAACATGTCAACCCTGCACACTTCAATTATAAATATATCCACTCTGCACACTTCAACAATAAACATGTCAATCCTGCACACTTCAACTATAAACATGTCAACTCTGCACATTTCAACAATAAACATGTCAACCCTGCACACTTCAATCATAAACATGTCAACCCTGCACACTTCAACAATAACATGTCAACCCTGCAAACTTCAATCATAAACATGTCAACCCTGCACACTTCAACAATAAACATGTCAACCCTGCACACTTCAATTATAAATATGTCAACCTTGCACACTTCAATTATAAACTTGTCAACCCTGCACACTTCAACACTAAACATGTCAACCCTGCACACTTCAACAATAAACATGTCAACCCTGCACACTTTACCAATAAACATGTCAACCCTGCACACTTGACCAATAAACATGTCAACTCTGTACACGTCAACAATAAACATGTCAACCCTGCACACTTCAATTGTAAACATGTCAACCCTGCACACTTCAATTATAAATATGTCAAGCCTGCACACTTCAATTATAAACATGTCAGCCCTGCACACTTCAACACTAAACATGTCAACCCTGCACACTTTAACAATAAACATGTTAACCCCTGCACACTTTACCAATAAACATGTCAACCCTGCACACTTTACCAATAAACATGTCAACTCTGTACACTTCAACTGTAAACATGTCAACCCTGCACATTTTAGCAATGAACATGTCAACCCTGCACACTTCAACAATGAACATGTCAACCCTGTACACTTCAACAACAAACATGTCAACCCCGCACATTCAGGTTTTGCAGATCACAAGCTGTCAAACTCATCCCAGGGTTTTCATCAAGATGAACGAGTGATCTCTGTTTTGTCAACCAGAATTAGGGTTGTGTCTAGTATGAAAGGCCAACGTGACGATGACCCAAACCAGTGTATCTATAAGTATCAGCAAAGAAGCTCTGGTCGTATGTCAATGGATTGTGACTAATTGTGAACTAAGAAATAAACTGATATCTGGTAGAGTGCCTGGTGTAAGTCATGTAAGGTCAAAATAAACATAATACAATATTTGCACTGCTATAGCTAAAATATCCAAATAAACATGGTACAAATTAGGACTGCCATAACAAAATGTCCAAATAAACATAGCACAATATTGGACTGCCATAATACAATGTCCTTATAAATATAGTGCAGTATTTGGACTGCCTTAACTAAAGAATCGAAATAAACATTTCACTGTATTTGGACTGCCATAGATGAAATTTTGAAACAACACGGCACGATATTTGGACTGCCATAGCTAATGTGTCCAAGTAATAAAATACAAAATTGGATTACCACAGCTAACATGGCCAAGTAAATCTGGTACAATATTTGGACTGCCGTAACTAAAATGTTCAAAAACATGGTGCAGTATTTGGACTGCCTTAACTAAAATGTCCAAATAAATGTGTACGATATTGGACTGCCGGGCTAAATATCCAAATATAATACAATATTTGGCGTAAATTTAACTGGACATAAGCCTAAAAATATCGAAATAAACATGGTACAATGTTTGGACTGCCATAACTAAAATGTCCAAATAAACATGGTACAATGTTAGGACTGCCATAACTAAAATGTCCAATTAAACATGGTACAATTTAGGACTGCCATAAAAACCACAAACAATCTGTGCCACAAATGTATAACATGGTACAATATTTGGACTGCCATAACTAAAATGTCCAAATAAACATGTACAATGTAGATGCATATAATTTGGACTTGCCATAACTAAAATGTCCAAATAAACATGGTACAATATTAGGACTGCCATAACTAAAATGTCCAAATAAACATGGTACAATATTGGACTGCCATAACTAAATATAAAACATGTACTGACGAAACTAAATATCCAATAAACATGGTACAATATTGGACTGCCATAACTAAAATGTCCAAATAAACATGGTACAATGTTAGGACTGCCATAACTAAAATGTCCAAATAAACATGGTACAATATTAGGACTGCCATAACTAAAATGTCCAAATAAACATGGTACAATGTTAGGACTGCCATAACTAAAATGTCCAAATAAACATGGTAAAATATTAGGACTGCCATAACTAAAATGTCCAAATAAACATGGTACAATATTAGGACTGCCATAACTAAAATGTCCAAAATAAAGTACAATTTAGGACTGCATACTAAATGTCAATAAACAGTACAATATTGGGACTGATAACTAAATGTCCAAATATACATGTACATATTAGGACTGCCATACTAAAATGTCATAACTGTACAATATTGACTGCCATACCAAATGTATATAAATGGTACATATTTGGACGCCATAATAATTTCAATACATGGTACATATTAGACCCATAACTAAATGTCAAATGAACACGGTACATTCAAAGTTTTTTTCATTCTCTTCTTTTTGTTTTATTTATATTTATTGTTGTTGGGTTTTTCTTTTGACACACTTTAATCTCTCTCTCTCTTCTCTCTCTCTCTCTCTCTTTCTCTCTCTCTCTCTCTCTCTTTCTCTCTCCTCTCACTAATTCCAACAGACAAATCGACAACAGTCTCTCTGTCTCTCTGTCTCTCTCTGTCTTTCTCTCTGTCTCTCTCTGTATCTCTCTCCGTCTCTCTGTCTCTTTGTCTCTCTGTCTCTGTCTCGCTTTTCTCTCTCTCTCTCTCTATCTCTCTCTCTCTTTCTTTCTTCTCTCCTTCTTCATTTTCTTTTTCTTCTTCTTTTTCTTTTCTTCTTCTTCTCTGAAACAGACACATAGACAGACACAACACACAGATAGATTGAAAAGTCTTCGTAACATTCTACGATATTTTCTTTTTACAGAATCAGAGGGAAAGGAAACACTTTATATCGTCATTGCTGTCATTAGCAGTCTGCTTGTCACCGTCATCGTCCTCTGTATCGTCTGCCTCGTCTTTGCTACACAAACTCGAAAAAAGTGAGAATCATACATGTCTTTGAGAATCCTTAGAAAGTTAACAATTTCCTGTAGAAAATGTTTTTAAAAATGTTAAAAAAGATGTTATACTGTCAGCTGAGCTGAGCATGAAAAGATGTGGCATAATGGTTAAGATTTGGCCTGCGTGATTTTCTAAGTGTGTTTGTGTGTGTTAATGAGTGATGTGACCCGTCTAGTGTGTTGGCTAGTGACTGTGTGCTTGTCACCTCTTACATTCAGCCTACACTGCTATATGGCATTGCAGCTTGCAGCTCTACAAAGAGCAGAGCAGAGTGCGTAAGTCTTTGTCAGTACATAGCCTTTCCAGCATGCACTGCTGTCTAACATTGTTGCTTTTAGGTCTGCAAAGAGCAGAGCAGACTGCACAAGTCTTTCTCTGTCAGTGTAGAGCCTCTCCATCAGCAAACCCTACGTAGTGTCTGCCCATGGTGACACATGGTAACTAAGCACCACAATAACTCAGGATAAACCCTTGAAGAAACTTGAGGAGGTCTGGTCCCCAGACGTTCAGAAAGCAGGTCCATTGGAGTGTTGACACGCGCTGGTGCCCACAAACCAGACCCCCATTTATGGGTAAATAGCACCACTGCCTTGTGAATGGCTCAGAAGAGACAACGGCTAAGGAAGTAAACCCTGACAGAAAATCACCACTGCTACGTGGTTGTCTCAAGAGAGATAAGGCTAAGGGACTAAACCATGACGAAAAATCACCACTACTTTGTGGTTGTATAGTTAACACGAAGGCTAAGGGAATAAACCCTGATAGAAAATCACCACTGCCGTGTCTCAGGAGAAACAAAGCTAAGGGAGAAACCCTGATAGAAAATCACCACTGCCGTGTCTCAGGAGAAACAAAGCTAAGGGAGAAACCCTGATAGAAAATCACCACTGCCGTGTTTCAGGAGAAACAAAGCTAAGGGAGAAAACCCTGATAGAAAATCACCACTGCCGTGTTTAGGAGAAACAAAGCTAAGGGAGAAAACCCTGATAGAAAATCACCACATGCCGTGTCTAAGAGAAACAAAGCTAAGGGAGAAAACCCTGATAGAAAATCACCACTGCCGTGTCTCAGGAGAAACAAAGCTAAGGGAGA
>JAPXFY010000029.1:50307885-50312885 GCA_030674185.1 Monoplex corrugatus
ACAATGTTTGATTGGATATTGTACCTCGGTGATAGATAAGTTTAGCTGTTTGGTTTCGGATTATAAATCACTATGGAAGGTTACCATTTTTTGTATCATTTGTGACAGATAAGTTTGGCTACTGTTTTTTTTTTTTATTACTCATCACTATGGAGGATGCACTTCCTGTCATAAATAAAGTTTGGCTACTGGTTTTGGATTACGGATCACTATGGAGGGTGCACTTCCTGTCATAAATAAAGTTTGGCTATTGGTTTTTGGATTACATTTCGCTTTGGAATGTTCACCATTTTTGTATTCTTCGTGATAGATAAGTTTGGCTACTGGTTTTGAATCACACATAACTATGGAAAGGATACGTTTTGGGATAATTGTGCATGATATTTATAATTGTCCAATGATGTCTTCTACTTCTTGTGATAAGTAAAAGTGGTTACTGGCTGTGAGTTATCCATTGCCATGGAAAGATTGCCGTTTTTGACTGATTGCACATGATATTGGTTGAAAATGTTTGATGGCGTATCATACTCTTTGTGATAAATATGCGTAGATGTGAGTTATTCATCGTTAGATTATTCTATTGTTTTCATATTTTCGTTTGTGAACACGTTAACTGATGACTGCTTCCGAATGGGTCATGCAGCGCTTAGACAGCCCCTCTCCCCCTTTTCTTGGTGAAATGACCATTAATTGGTGTCTGGAGCTGGCAGGTGACTGTCTGGAGAGTGGTGAGGCATTGTTGTTCTGGGTTCCACCCAGCACTCTCCAGTGTTTCTTGTTCAACATCCATGCAAACTTTCATATGGAATTAATACGGACTTCTCTGTATACGTTGCTAGATTACATGTTTGAGTACACACTAGTTGCTAGATTACATGTGTGAGTACACACTAGTTGCTAGATTACATGTGTGAGTACACACTAGTTGCTAGATTACATGTGTGAGTACACACTAGTTGCTAGATTACATGTGTGAGTACACACTAGTTGCTAGATTACATGTCTAAGTACACACTAGTTGCTAGATTACATGTCTAAGTACACATTAGTTGCTAGATTACATGTCTGAGTACACACTAGTTGCTAGATTACATGTCTGAGTACACACTAGTTGCTAGATTACATGTCTAAGTACACACTAGTTGCTAGATTACATGTCTGAGTACACACTAGTTGCTAGATACATGTCTGAGTACACATAGTTGCTAGATTACATGTCTAAGTACACACTAGTTGCTAGATTACATGTCTAAGTACACACTAGTTGCTAGATTACATGTCTGAGTACACACTAGTTGCTAGATTACATGTCTGAGTACACACTAGTTGCTAGATTACATGTCTCAGTACACACTAGTTGCTAGATTACATGTCTGAGTACACACTAGTTGCTAGATTACATGTTTGAGTACACACTAGTTGCTAGATTACATGTCTGAATACACACTAGTTGCTAGATTACATGTGTGAGTACACACTAGTTGCTAGATTACATGTGTGAGTACACACTAGTTGCTAGATTACATGTCTGAGTACACACTAGTTGCTAGATTACATGTCTGAGTACACACTACTCAATGCATCAACATAATGTTTTAATCCTCTTCTTCAGGACTGGCTTCAGTGTTCACACATAACGTAATTCACAGTTTTCACACCAATGGTCACAGCCACATCATCTTACCTCACTCTGCAAACCATTGTATGGGTAAGAAGCAATGAATGAATAAATATATAAATAAACAAACAGACAAATAAATAAACAAACAAATAAGATAAGATAAAGAAGTGTCAATGGGGTGAATGTAATCTATGAAATTGTTAAGGCAATGTATCACATAAGGTAACATCAAACAATTTCATGAACATGAGGAAAAGAATCAGAACATAAGAACGATCAGTATTTATTAGTTTGCTGAGAGTTGTATGTATGTATGTATGTGATATACACGCACGCATGCGCGTGCATTCGTGTGTGTGTATGTGTTTGTGTATGTGTGTGTGTGTTTGTGTGTGTGTCTGTGTGTGTATGTGAGTGCGTGTGTGCTTGTATGTATGCATGTGTGTGTGTGTGTGTGTGTGTGTGTGTGTGTGTGTGTGTGTGTGTGTGTGTGTGTTGTGTGTGTGTGTGTGTGTGCGTTAAAATACTTGTATTTCATAGTAAAGAATTGTACTTGTGGTTTTTCTCCATATGTATTCATTGTGATTGGAGATTGTGATACAGTTTTTTTATTGTATTTTGTTGTCGTCTGTTGCTATTCTGAATGTTCTTCCTATGTATTATTGTGATTGGAGATTGTGATACAGTTTTTTTATTGTATTTTGTTGTCGTCTGTTGCTATTCTGAATGTTCTTCCTATGTATTCATTGTGATTGGAGATTGTGATACAGTTTTTTTATTGTATTTTGTTGTCGTCTGTTGCTATTCTGAATGTTCTTCCTATGTATTCATTGTGATTGGAGATTGTGATACAGTTTTTTTATTGTATTTTGTTGTCGTCTGTTGCTATTCTGAATGTTCTTCCTATGTATTCAATGTGATTGGAGATTGTGATACAGTTTTTTTATTGTATTTTGTTGTCGTCTGTTGCTATTCTGAATGTTCTTCCTATGTATTCATTGTGATTGGAGATTGTGATACAGTTTTTTTATTGTATTTTGTTGTCGTCTGTTGCTATTCTGAATGTTCTTCCTATGTATTCATTGTGATTGGAGATTGTGATACAGTTTTTTTATTGTATTTTGTTGTCGTCTGTTGCTATTCTGAATGTTCTTCCTATGTATTCATTGTGATTGGAGATTGTGATACAGTTTTTTTATTGTATTTTGTTGTCGTCTGTTGCTATTCTGAATGTTCTTCCTATGTATTCATTGTGATTGGAGATTGTGATACAGTTTTTTTATTGTATTTTGTTGTCGTCTGTTGCTATTCTGAATGTTCTTCCTATGTATTCATTGTGATTGGAGATTGTGATACAGTTTTTTTTATTGTATTTTGTTGTCGTCTGTTGCTATTCTGAATGTTCTTCCTATGTATTCATTGTGATTGGAGATTGTGATACAGTTTTTTTATTGTATTTGTTGTCGTCTGTTGCTATTCTGAATGTTCTTCCTATGTATTCATTGTGATTGGAGATTGTGATACAGTTTTTTTTATTGTATTTTGTTGTCGTCTGTTGCTATTCTGAATGTTCTTCCTATGTATTCATTGTGATTGGAGATTGTGATACAGATACAGTTTTTTTATTGTATTTTGTTGTCGTCTGTTGCTATTCTGAATGTTCTTCCTATGTATTCAATGTGATTGGAGATTGTGATACAGTTTTTTTATTGTATTTTGTTGTCGTCTGTTGCTATTCTGAATGTTCTTCCTATGTATTCATTGTGATTGGAGATTGTGATACAGTTTTTTTATTGTATTTTGTTGTCGTCTGTTGCTATTCTGAATGTTCTTCCTATGTATTCATTGTGATTGGAGATTGTGATACAGTTTTTTTATTGTATTTTGTTGTCGTCTGTTGCTATTCTGAATGTTCTTCCTATGTATTCATTGTGATTGGAGATTGTGATACAGTTTTTTTATTGTATTTTGTTGTCGTCTGTTGCTATTCTGAATGTTCTTCCTATGTATTCATTGTGATTGGAGATTGTGATACAGTTTTTTTATTGTATTTTGTTGTCGTCTGTTGCTATTCTGAATGTTCTTCCTATGTATTCATTGTGATTGGAGATTGTGATACAGTTTTTTTATTGTATTTTGTTGTCGTCTGTTGCTATTCTGAATGTTCTTCCTATGTATTCATTGTGATTGGAGATTGTGATACAGTTTTTTTATTGTATTTTGTTGTCGTCTGTTGCTATTCTGAATGTTCTTCCTATGTATTCATTGTGATTGGAGATTGTGATACAGTTTTTTTATTGTATTTTGTTGTCGTCTGTTGCTATTCTGAATGTTCTTCCTATGTATTCATTGTGATTGGAGATTGTGATACAGTTTTTTTATTGTATTTTGTTGTCGTCTGTTGCTATTCTGAATGTTCTTCCTATGTATTCATTGTGATTGGAGATTGTGATACAGTTTTTTTATTGTATTTTGTTGTCGTCTGTTGCTATTCTGAATGTTCTTCCTATGTATTCATTGTGATTGGAGATTGTGATACAGTTTTTTTTATTGTATTTTGTTGTCGTCTGTTGCTATTCTGAATGTTCTTCCTATGTATTCATTGTGATTGGAGATTGTGATACAGTTTTTTTATTGTATTTTGTTGTCGTCTGTTGCTATTCTGAATGTTCTTCCTATGTATTCATTGTGATTGGAGATTGTGATACAGTTTTTTTATTGTATTTTGTTGTCGTCTGTTGCTATTCTGAATGTTCTTCCTATGTATTCATTGTGATTGGAGATTGTGATACAGTTTTTTTATTGTATTTTGTTGTCGTCTGTTGCTATTCTGAATGTTCTTCCTATGTATTCATTGTGATTGGAGATTGTGATACAGTTTTTTTATTGTATTTTGTTGTCGTCTGTTGCTATTCTGAATGTTCTTCCTATGTATTCATTGTGATTGGAGATTGTGATACAGTTTTTTTATATTGTATTTTGTTGTCGTCTGTTGCTATTCTGAATGTTCTTCCTATGTATTCATTGTGATTGGAGATTGTGATACAGTTTTTTTTATTGTATTTTGTTGTCGTCTGTTGCTATTCTGAATGTTCTTCCTATGTATTCATTGTGATTGGAGATTGTGAATACAGTTTTTTTATTGTATTTTGTTGTCGTCTGTTGCTATTCTGAATGTTCTTCCTATGTATTCATTGTGATTGGAGATTGTGATACAGTTTTTTTATTGTATTTTGTTGTCGTCTGTTGCTATTCTGAATTTCTTCCTATGTATTCATTGTGATTGGAGATGTGATACAGTTTTATTGTATTTTTGTTGTCGTCTTGTTGCTATTCTGAATGTTCTTCCTATGTATTCATTGTGATTGGAGATTGTGAT
>JAPXFY010000029.1:50322885-50325385 GCA_030674185.1 Monoplex corrugatus
TGCACAAAGGACAGAATACTGTACGTATATACAGTGCATGATGCACAAAGGACAGAATACTGTACATGTACGTATATAAGTGCATGATGGACAAAGGACAGAATACTGTACGTATATACAGTGCATGATGCACAAAGGACAGAATACTGTACATGTACGTATATACAGTGCATGATGCACAAAGGACAGAATACTGTACGTATATACAGTGCATGATGCACAAAGGACAGGATACTGTACATGTACGTATATACAGTGCATGATGCACAAAGGACAGAATACTGTACGTATATACAGTGCATGATGCACAAAGGACAGGATACTGTACATGTACGTATATACAGTGCATGATGCACAAAGGATAGGATACTGTACATGTACGTATATACAGTGCATGATGCACAAAGGACAGAATACTGTACGCATATACAGTGCATGATGCACAAAGGACAGAATACTGTACGTATATACAGTGCATGATGCACAAAGGACAGGATACTGTACGTATATACAGTGCATGATGCACAAAGGACAGAATACTGTACATGTACGTATATACAGTGCATGATGCACAAATGACAGAATACTGTATGTATATACAGTGCATGATTCACAAAGGACAGAATACTGTACGTATATACAGTGCATGATTCACAAAGGACAGAATACTGTATGTATATACAGTGTATGATTCACAAAGGACACAATACTGTACGTATATACAGTGCATGATGCACAAATGACAGAATACTGTACGTATATACAGTGCATGATGCACAAAGGACAGAATACTGTACATGTACGTATATACAGTGCATGATGCACAAATGACAGAATACTGTATGTATATACAGTGCATGATTCACAAAGGACAGAATACTGTACGTATATACAGTGTATGATTCACAAAGGACAGAATACTGTACGTATATACAGTGTATGATTCACAAAGGACACAATACTGTACGTATATACAGTGCATGATGCACAAAGGACAGAATACTGTACGTACATACAGTGCATGATGCACAAAGGACAGAATACTGTACGTATATACAGTGCATGATGCACAAAGGACAGAATACTGTACGTATATACAGTGCATGATGCACAAAGGACAGGATACTGTACATGTACGTATATACAGTGCATGATGCACAAATGACAGAATACTGTACGTATATAAGTGCATGATGCACAAAGGACAGAATACTGTACGTATATACAGTGCATGATGCACAAAGGACAGAATACTGTACGCATATACAGTTCATGATGCACAAATGACAGAATACTGTACGTATATACAGTGCATGATGCACAAAGGACAGAATACTGTACGTATATACAGTGCATGATGCACAAAGGACAGGATACTGTACGTATATACAGTGCATGATGCACAAAGGACAGAATACTGTACGTATATACAGTGCATGATGCACAAAGGACAGGATACTGTACGTATATACAGTGCACGATGCACAAAGGACAGGATACTGTACATGTACGTATATACAGTGCATGATGCACAAAGGACAGGATACTGTACATGTACGTATATACAGTGCATGATGCACAAAGGACAGAATACTGTACATGTACGTATGTACAGTGCATGATGCACAAAGGACAGAATACTGTACATGTACGTATATACAGTGCATGATTCACAAAGGACAGAATACTGTACATGTACGTATGTACAGTGCATGATGCACAAAGGACAGAATACTGTACGTATATACAGTGCATGATGCACAAAGGACAGGATGCTGTACATGTACGTATATACAGTGCATGATGCACAAATGACAGAATACTGTACGTATATACAGTGCATGATGCACAAAGGACAGAATACTGTACATGTACGTATATAAGTGCATGATGCACAAAGGACAGAATACTGTACGTATATACAGTGCATGATGCACAAAGGACAGAATACTGTACATGTACGTATATAAGTGCATGATGCACAAAGGACAGAATACTGTACGTATATACAGTGCATGATGCACAAAGGACAGAATACTGTACATGTACGTATATACAGTGCATGATGCACAAAGGACAGAATACTGTACGTATATACAGTGCATGATGCACAAAGGACAGGATACTGTACATGTACGTATATACAGTGCATGATGCACAAAGGACAGAATACTGTACGTATATACAGTGCATGATGCACAAAGGACAGGATACTGTACGTATATACAGTGCATGATGCACAAAGGACAGGATACTGTACATGTACGTACATACAGTGGATGATGCACAAAGGACGGCAGTTTATGGTTTCCTCTGAAAGACTAGCACCCAGACCACCACTCATATTTACCGGAAGAAAGGAGAAATCTCAATGTGAGAAGGACTGAACCCAGTACATCTCACTCTGTTGGCCTTGCATTGTCCACTAGGCCACACATCCATTTATTGATACTGTTGGTGTTGTTGTTGATGATGTTGCTGTTGTTGTTGTTGTTGTTGC
>JAPXFY010000029.1:50332885-50372522 GCA_030674185.1 Monoplex corrugatus
CGGAGTGGAATCACATGGTTATAATATATAATTGTATATGCTATGCTCTCTATAATTTTCCATTGCTTTTATTCTTGCTTTTATTGCTTTTATTCTTTCTCCCCATTTATAGCTATGCGTGTGTGTGAGTGTGTGTGTGTGTGAGTGTGTGTGTGTGTGTGTGTGTGTGTGTGTGTGTGTGTGTGTGTGTTTTGTGTGTGTGTGCGTGCGTGTGTGTGCGTGCGTGCGTGCGTGCTTGCGTGTGTGTCTGCTTCAGCGCTTAGATTTGATTTTATCAAGATTTTGCGCTATATAAATATTGTAATTATTATTATTATTATAGCTCTGAGGGTGTCTGCCATGGAGTCGCTCCATCGTCGTCTTGGTCTTCCTCTGGCTCTCCAGCCAGAGTATCTGGTGTTGTATGCCCGAAGATCTGGTTGGTTTAGGGGCATACGTGTGAGAGAAAAAAAGCAATAATAACAATGATGATGATAACATAGTTATTGCACTACCACTACTACTACTACTACTACTACTGCTGCTGCTGCTGCTGCTCTACTACTACTACTATTACTACTACTACTACTACTACTACTGCCACTACTACTGCTATTTGTAATAATGATAATAATGGTGATGATGATGACAATGATAACAATAGTTACACAGGCGCCAAATGTTGATTTAAAAATCAAACCACGGAGCGCATTCTTATCATTCACCACAGCAATCAGCAAACTACAAGCAGAACTCCAGAGGACGATGCACACACACACCACACACACACACACACACACACACACACACACACACACACACACACACACACACACACACACACACACACACACATACACACACACACACACACACACACACACTGTTACAATCCTTCTAATATCACTTATAGTGAAAAGACGTTAAACCAAGGAATGAACGAACACTGTTACAACATAAATTTATTATTTTCTCTTTCTCTCCTCTCTTTCCCCTTCCGTCTGTTACCCACTGTCTCTTTTTCTCACTTTTACTCACTTTTACTCACTCTTTGATCCATGATTTCAGAAAGGCAAAAAGCAAAATTGGGCTTCAAGGGAAGGGACCTGGGAAATAATTCTATTTCTCTTACATTTTGTATGCCAGGCCGAATGCTTTGATTTTCACGATTTTCATCTGCCATGGAATCTTTGAGTGTGCGCAGGTTAAACGGCATACAGATCCAACACGTTTTTTTTCCCTTCCAAAGGGCTGGACGTTGAGTTTAATTCTCGGGTCAAACTGAGGAGAAAGGTTGAGGCCTCCACAGAAAACAAATCCTGGATCCGCGAGTTTAGTTACATGTACTGGGAGGTGAACGTCTGAACCACTCTGTTTATATAACTATTTTATCTATCTATCTATCCCTCTCTTTCTACCTATCTATATGTACATATCTATAGAGAGATAGATCGACCAACAGATAGATAGATAGACAGGCAGGCAGACAGACAGATAGATAGATAGATAGATAGATAGATAGATAGATAGATAGATAGATAGATAGATAGATAGATGGGTCAGGCAGGGTTGTGTTAGGTCACCAGATGTTTTCACTTTACAGCAAAACCGTCATGAGAAATCTAGAAGAATGCCCTGGGATAAGAGTCAGAGGAAAAATGGTAAACAACATTAATTGCACAGATGACACCGTGCTTACTGCAAAAAATGAAAGAGACCTACAAAACCTTTTAAATATAATAGAAATAGAAAGAAAAAATAAAGGGCTGGAGGTAAATAGCAAGAAGACCGAAGTCATGGTATTCAGTGAAAAACAACAAATCCGCTCATGCAAAATATCAGCAAATGGCACAACACTGAGACAGGTTAATAAGTTTAAATATCTGGGAACGGTCCTTTCAGCAGAGGGCAGACGCACATCAGAAATAGCCAGCAGAATTGGCCGAGTCAAAACAGCATTCAAGATGATGAAAAGCGTTCTTTCCAACAAATGTCCATTAATTAACATCAGGAAGAGTGTCCCTCAGTATTATATAGAACCACTACTGTTGTACGCTTGTGAGGCGTGGACAGTCAACATACATGGTCAGAACAAAATTAAAGCAATTGAAATGTGGTTTCTAAGAAGAATGTTGAGATTTCTATGGACAGCAAAAAAAAAAAAAAAAAAAAAAGTTAGAAAAACAAACAAAAAAACAAGACAATCTTGAAGGAGGCAGGCACAAGAGGATCATTAGTAAATAAGATTAAGAAAAGACAAGCAACATTTGTAGAACATGTGATGAGGAAAGGGAAATTAGAGTACTGGTCATAATAGTAAAGCTGGAGGGAAAGAGAACACCAGGTAGACCCAGGGAGAAATTATTGGAGGACTTGCAGGTCGGCTGAGGACAGAGAGTGCAGGTGTTTCGTTCTTTCTACAGCTAACTCGGAAGACAGGGCAATGCTTCTTCGTCTTTACTCGTCGCTGTCTGATTCTCAACTGTCTATATATACATTTCACAGTGAACAGCAATCAGTTATCATTTAAACGAATATCATGCCGTGCTGCTATCCGCACGCTGTTTACTGTCAACACACGTCACATCTCCCTTTCTTTAAGGAAACAAAATCAATCATTTTTTCCTATCTTTCAGTCCATACGAAATAAATGTGTTTCCCCTTTGTCACAACATTACTTAACAAACTCTCATTCTTACGCACAGGCCCCAATCATTCATTCACCTCATTTTATCTCTTATCATTATACTATCCATCATCATTATGTCCATATTTCGCAATGCTTTCAGTTTATCTGATTGTGGCAGAGTCTTCAGTTTCATTCATATTTCAGGAAATCTGGCCTTTTGCTTTGTCTTCCAGATCTTGTTCTGTAAGGAGAACTAACTGGTTCGGGTTGTCCTGTCCTTGTTTGTTTGATAACTTCATCTGGCTCCTTGATGCTGGTTGTCTCAGACATTTTGATGACTGGTGACTGATCAGATGAGTTCTCACAGACAGACGATGCTGGCGTCCTGACATCTGTTCCAGTTCCAGTTTTCTTGTTATCTTCCAGCATCTGTTTTGATGGAAGGATGATTTGCTGTTGTTTGCCCGATGTGTCGCTTTCCTGATGTCTTCCAGAAATCATCCTTCTCTGGACAAGTCGTTGAGGGTTGATTGTCTGCTGAAGCTCCGTTTCTGTTGTGTCTCATAGCTGACGATGATTCCTTCTGTAATGACGTCCGTCCTCTGTGCGAATGTTGTATGACCGGATGTTCACCTGTTGGTCTACTTTGGCGCTGATCCACTTTTTGGATCCTGGAGGTTGGAATTTCACAATCTGTCCCAGACTCAGTTCTGTCAGCTCTACTGCGCTTCTGTTGTAGTAGTGCGCTTGCTTCAGTTTCCTTTTCTCATGTTCTTTCTTGATTGGTACAACTGTAGGTAGGAGTAATGTCTTTGACGTCGGCACTTCTGTTCGTGTTCTTCTGCCGAACAGTCTCTGAGCAGGCGAACTGTTTACAGTCTCTGTCGGGATGTTTCTCAGCTCAAGTAAAGCGAGGAAGGGATCTTGATTGTTGTGTTCTGCTTTCTTCATGCACGTCTTTGCAGCCTTCACCGCGCTCTCTGCTTTTCCATTGGACTGAGGGTAGTGTGGTGAGCTTGTTACGTGTTCAAACCCATATGTTTTTCTGAACTTTCCAAACTGGTTTGATGTGAATTGAGTTCCACAGTCTGTTGTCAGGCGTTCTGGTATTCCAGTCTCTCGGCATCGTTGTAGCAAACGGTTCAGGTTGGTATCATGAACGTGTGCTCCTGCTTCGTCGGTTGGTCCTCTGCCAAAAACAAAGATGTCATCATGAACCGCCACCACGCCTGGCAGTCCTGCCAGAGCGATGTCAATCCTCCTCTGGAATTCTTCTGGGGCTGGTGAAATACCAAAGGGCATTCGTTTCCATAGGTATTTGCCAAAAGGCGTCTCAAATGTTGTCAGGTAGCTGCTGTCTTCGTCCAGTTCAACGTGCCCAAACCCGTTTTTCACGTCCAGGTGTGTGAAGTATTTTGCATCTTTGAGGAGAGGCAGTACGTCATCAATGGTTGGCATGGGGTACTCGTTTCTCCTGAGGGCTTTGTTCAGTGGCTTAGGGTCGATGCACAGTCTGACTTTCCCATTGCTCTTTGTTGTTACGACCAAACTGCTTATCCACTCCGTTGGCGTGTCTACTTTAGTGACCACGTTCAGTTTTTTCAACCTCTTCAGCTCGTCCTTCACTTTCTCTTGCACTGCTATCGGCCACTTTCTGCAAGGCATCTTCACTGGAGCAATACTGGGGTCTGTTTCTAGATGTAATTTCCCTTCTAGTTTTCCTTCTCCTTCAAAGACATCGTTGTACTTTGTGAGCATATCTTTTGCATTTTCCTCCTCTTTCTGATTCGCCGCTATCGTTGCAATGTTCTCTTCATTGATCGTCAACAATTGCATGTGCTGTACAGCTTTCAGTCCCAGTACTGGCTTACAGTCCGTTTTGGTGATCGCGAAGTTGACTTTGTATTTCCTTCTGTTCTTGGGGTTTTTCACTCGCAGCACTATCTCCCCCACAGGCTTCATTTCTGTTCCGTTGAACATCACCAGCTTCTTCTTCGTCTCTTGCAGGTCAGACTTTCTTTCATCTCCTGTGACTTCTCTGTACAGGCTCTCAGACATCACGTTTGTTGTTGCACCTGTGTCAAGAAGAAATGTTACCGGCATCTCATTTATCAGCATTTTTGCTCGTATGTTTCTCTCCTTTTTTCTGGTTTTGTCTTCGATCCCGAGGATTTCATTATCGCTTTCAGCGTCAGTCTCTTCTTCTTCGAAGTGCCGAACTCTTGTTTTCTTTTGATTTTTCTTGGGTGTTCTGCAGCATGAAGCAAAGTGATTATTTCCTCCACAAGCTTTGCGTTTTCTTCCAAATGCTGGACATTTCTCTTTTGCTCTTGGGTGCTTTCCACCACAATATCCGCATTTCTCTCTGTACTGTTTTTTTGCTATACTGCTTTGCTGTCTTCTTTTCTTTGAAAGCTTGGACTTCCTGCGTGTCCTGCGTTTTTCTCATCATTTGGACGGTTTGATGTCGACTTGATTCATGCGCTCTGCACATATCAATACATGCAGTCAACGTCAGCTGTCGCACTTCCAGTAATTTTGATCGCAGAGTCTCGTCATGTACACCCAGTACGATTTGATCTCTCAACAGTCTGTCTTCCAGTGTACCATAGTTACAGGTCTTGACCAGTCTCCGCAGTTCTGCTACAAACTGTTCGATAGATTCTCCTGCTGCTTGATGTCTGCATTTGAATCTGAATGCTTCGTAAGTTTCATTGGTTGAACCCACACAGTATTCTTCGAATTTCTGGAGTACAGTGTCAATGTCATTTCTTTCAGCTTCATTAGCAAATGCTAATCCTTCATAGATGTCCATAGCATCCAGCCCGATGCAAGAAAGAAAAACTGCTGTTCTGTATGTTGAGTCTTCTTCTGTCTGTGTTGTCACAATTTCATAGCTGTCCCAAAGCCTCTTGAATTTCCTCCAGCTGCTCTGCAGGTTTCCTCCATTCACATCAAGTTTAGGAGGCAAGGGAATCTTGGCATGTCGTCGACTGGCTCTTCTCTCTTCTTGTTCATCTTCCATGGTTGAACTTTAGTCTTCAATATTCTGGATTTTTGTTGGAGTTCGTAATCCCGATTCTGACACCATGTTTCGTTCTTTCTACAGCCAACTCGGAAGACAGGGCAATGCTTCTTCGTCTTTACTCGTCGCTGTCTGATTCTCAACTGTCTATACGAGCGGCAGGGAAGTTTTAGTCCCGTTTTTATTATCCATTGTTTGTGTCTGTGATTTGTCTGTGACCGTGCGTTCGCGCTTGACAAAGCTAGTTGGCCGAAAATTGCGCTTGTTTTGTTTGTCTTGTTGGAGATGCCTTACATTGATTTCTTGTTCTTGTGGTTTGTCTATATTTACATTTCACAGTGAACAGCAATCAGTTATCATTAAACGAATATCATGCCGTGCTGCTATCCGCACGCTGTTTACTGTCAACACACGTCACAGCAGGAGATGTATTTGCAACGACCATGGATAGATTCGTATGAAGGGCTACGATCGCCAACGCCATGCGGCACTTCACATGATGATGATGATGATGATGATGATGATGATGAGATGATGATGATGATGATGATGATAATGATGATGATGATGATGACTTATTGGTTATATTGTGAAGTTGGTTCAATCCTAGACAAATTGTATAATTGAACAATTTGATGAAGTTGGGGTAACTTTATTGGGATAGATTGATTTTCAAATAAAGATGACACCAAACGTGCTAAATGGGTATTGACAATAACACAATTGTAAGATTCGACACACTAGGTATTGGTCCTTGATTATCTTATTATAACAACAAATGTGCATAGGTTGTCTTAGTAACAAAAAAAGAGCGAAAGAAGTGTTGTCTCTCTTGTATTTGTACTAGCAGTCAGAGAAACGAAACTAAACCGACAAATTAGGCCTTTTGTGTTTTTTTTCCCTTTTGTTGTTGGTCCACAACAAACAGACATCTAACATACAATGTGGCAACGAAGAATAACAGGAACAACATTTTTTGCAACTTATGAAAAGACAATGTTGACGCATGAACTCCACATAGTATACAGAATATACATAGTGATATTTTATACATTGCAAGTTTAAAAATGAACATTAAGATT
The DNA here is from genome assembly GCA_030674185.1 of Monoplex corrugatus. Classification (NCBI taxonomy): domain Eukaryota; kingdom Metazoa; phylum Mollusca; class Gastropoda; order Littorinimorpha; family Ranellidae; genus Monoplex; species Monoplex corrugatus. The sequence continues at coordinate 50,339,601 of JAPXFY010000029.1, forward strand.
TAGCACATGTCAACATTTTTCTATTAAATCTGTTTCACACACCACATCCCTTTGCTGAACGATAATCAGGCATCAACGAACAATGTGGTAACAGAAATGATATCAGTTTATACATATAAGACAAACATTGTTCACATAAAAACAACCTGTAACTTACAAAACATATAAGACAATATTCCAATCAATGATGGTTCCATTATGTACGCCAATATTCAAGAACATGTCATGAAGAAATTCTGTTCTCTAGGAGGAGAACATTGGCACATAGTTGTTCCACTGAGCATTAAAAATGGATAAGTGAAAGTTTATTTTGGCATTATATTGTTCAATTTTGAATCTGATTTAGCATTCTTTGGAAAGTATGTAAATTCGGAACACATTTGTCTATTTTGCATTTACTAGACCTTTTATTCAATAACATAAACTGCCTGGTTTAAAACACAAAATGGAAAATACACATTTAAACAAGATAATAAAAGAAAAAAGGGGAAATATAAATGACTGTAATTGGGCTGGGGATCAGCCCAGGATACAATCCCTGTGAGCAGATTGTACTTGGTAGCCTGTCTCTGGCAGTCAGTTTCTTTTGAAAAATATTTTGTTAATGACAGACCTGTCGAGAAAATATGTACACCTTCTACATTGTAATCTTACATCATAGAATCAAACCTGACTCACAGAGCTTTGTGCATTACATGTAGACTTACAGCCCAGCTGTTATAGAGTACCTGACTCTGTTCAGTGTTTGATAAGGTGAAGCATCTAGGACTTTATCTTGAAAATGTAAATTTGTGTCTATTCATTTAAGTCAAAGCGACTTGACCGTCACCGCTCAAGCAAACACGATTCAGAAACATGTAAGAATTGAATGAGAACATGTGTCTCATACGATCAAACATCAGGCGCAAATTCTTTGCCAAACGTATACCAGCGACAACAATGATTAAATACACAACATTTAGTGGAATATATTGTACAACACTTCCCTGACGTTTCGTTGTGCAGGAGAAAATGTCGAATGTCAGGACTGTCTTGCTATGGTTTTTTTCTCAAAGGTTTTGCATGTATGGTCTGTTGTCTATTGTATACGTTTGACAAAGCCCAGTTGCCAGAAACTGAGCACCTGTCCTGGTTTGGTATGTTCAATACACGTTATGATTCTATGTTTGTGTTTCTGGTTCCTGTTTGTTCGTTTTTAGTTTTTGTTGTTGTTACTTTGCTCTTAGTTATTAGTTCTTTACGTCATTAGGTAGTAGTTGTTTACATCATTAGTTATTAGTTCTTTACGTCATTAGGTAGTAGTTGTTTACATCATTAGTTATTAGTTCTTTACGTCATTAGGTAGTAGTTGTCTACATCATTAGTTATTAGTTGTTTACATCATTAGTTATTAGTTCTTTACGTCATTAGGTAGTAGTTGTTTACATCATCAGGTATTAGTTGTTTACATCATTAGTTATTAGTTCGTTACATCATTAGGTACCAGCTGTTTACATCATTACTTATTAGTTCTTTACATCATTAGGTAGTAGTTGTTTACATCATTAGTTATTAGTTCTTTACATCATTAGTTATTAGTTCTTTACGTCATTAGTTATTAGTTCTTTACATCATTAGATATTAGTTCTTTACATCATTAGTTATTAGTTCTTTACATCATTAGTTATTAGTTCTTTACGTCATCAGTTATTAGTTCTTTACATCATTAGTTATTAGTTCTTTACATCATTAGTTATTAGTACTTTACATCATCAGTTATTAGTTCTTTACGTCATTAGTTATTAGTTCTTTACATCATTAGATATTAGTTCTTTACATCATTAGTTATTAGTTCTTTACATCATTAGTTACTAGTTCTTTACATCATTAGTTATTAGTTCTTTACATCATTAGGTACTAGTTGTTTACATCATTAGTTATTAGTTCTTTACATCATTAGGTACCAGCTGTTTACATCATTAGTTATTAGTTCTTTACATCATCAGTTATTAGTTCTTTACGTCATTAGTTATTAGTTCTTTACATCATTAGATATTAGTTCTTTACATCATTAGATATTAGTTCTTTACATCATCAGTTATTAGTTGTTTACATCATTAGTTATTAGTTCTTTACATCATTAGTTATTAGTTCTTTACATCATTAGTTATTAGTTCTTTACATCATTAGTTATTAGTTCTTTACATCATTAGTTATTAGTTCTTTACATCATTAGTTACTAGTTCTTTACATCATTAGTTATTAGTTCTTTACATCATTAGGTACTAGTTCTTTACATCATTAGTTATTAGTTCTTTACGTCATTAATTACTAGCTGTTTACATCATTAGTTATTAGTTCTTTACGTCATTAGGTACTAGTTGTTTACATCATTAGTTATTAGTTCTTTACGTCATTAGGTACTAGTTGTTTACATCATTAGTTATTAGTTCTTTACGTCATTAGGTACTAGTTGTTTACATCATTAGTTATTAGTTCTTTACGTCATTATGTACTAGTTGTTGACATCATAAGTTATTAGTTCTTTACATCATTAGGTACTAGTTGTTTACATCATTAGTTATTAGTTCTTTACATCATTAGGTACTAGTTGTTTTCATCATTAGTTATTAGCTCTTTACATCATTAGGTACTAGCTGTTTAAATTATTAGTTAGTAGTTCTTTACATCATTAGGTACTTGTTGTTTAATTATTAGATATTAGTTCTTTACATCATTAGGTACTAGTTGTTTACATCATTAGTTATTAGCTCTTTACATCATTAGGTACTAGCTGTTTAAATTATTAGTTATTAGTTCTTTACATCATTAGGTACTTGTTGTTTAATTATTAGATATTAGTTCTTTACATCATTAGGTACTAGTTGTTTACATCATTAGTTATTAGTTCTTTACATCATTATATACTAGTTGTTTACATCATTAGTTATTACTTCTTTACGTCATTATATACTAGTTGTTTACATCATTAGTTATTAGTTGTTTACATCATTAGTTATTAGTTGTTTACATCATTAGTTATTAGTTGTTTACATCATTAGTTATTAGTTCTTTACATCATTAGTTATTAGTTCTTTACGTCATTATATACTAGTTGTTTACATCAATAGATATTAGTTCTTTACATCATTAGTTATTAGTTCTTTACATCATTAGTTATTAGTTCTTTACATCATTAGTTACTAGCTGTTTACACCATTAGTTATTAGTTCTTTACATCATTAGTTATTAGTTCTTTACATCATTAGTTATTAGTTCTTTACATCATTAGTTATTAGTTCTTTACATCATTAGTTATTAGTTCTTTACATCATTAGTTATTAGTTGTTTACATCATTAGTTATTAGTTCTTTACATCATTAGTTATAGTTGTTTACATCATTAGGTACTAGTTGTTTACATCATTAGTTATTAGTTCTTTACATCATTAGTTATTAGTTGTTTTACATCATTAGTTATTAGTTCTTTACATCATTAGTTATTAGTTGTTTACATCATTAGTTATTAGTTCTTTACATCATTAGTTATTAGTTCTTTACATCATTAGTTATTAGTTCTTTATTTCATTTGTTATTAATTCTTTACATCATTAGTTATATAGTTTTTACATCATTAGTTATTAGTTCTTTACATCATTAGTTATTAGTTCTTTACATCATTAGTTACTAGTTCTTTACATCATTAGTTATTAGTTTTTACATCTTTAGATACTAGCTGTTTACATGATTAGTTATTAGTTTTTTACATCATTAGTTATTAGTTCTTTACATCATTAGTTATTAGTTCTTTACATCATTAGTTACTAGTTCTTTACATCATTAGGTACTAGTTGTTTACATCATTAGTTATTAGTTCTTTACATCATTAGGTACTAGTTCTTTACATCATTAGTTATTAGTTCTTTACATCATTAGTTATTAGTTGTTTACATCATTAGGTACTAGTTGTTTACATCATTAGTTATTAGTTCTTTACATCATTAGTTACTAGTTCTTTACATCATTAGTTATTAGTTCTTTACATCATTAGTTACTAGCTGTTTACATCATTAGTTATTAGTTCTTTACATCATTAGTTATTAGTTGTTTACATCATTAGTTATGAATTTTTTACGTCATTAGTTACTAGCTGTTTGCATGATTAGTTAAAGTTGTTTAAATCATTAGTTACAATTTGTTTATGTGATTAGCTATTAGTTGTTTCATCATTAGTTTATGAATTGTTTACACCATAATTTATAATTTTTTACATTAATAGTTATTAGCTATTTACATCATTAGTTGTAAGCTGTTTACATCATTAGTTACTAGTTGTTTACCTCATTAGTTATCAGCTGTTTGCATTATTAGTTGACAGTTATTTACATCATTAGTTATTATAATAATAATAATAATTAATAATAATAATTACAATATTTATATAGCGCAAAATCTCGATAAAATCAAATCTAAGCGCTGAACATACACTTACGCTCGCGCGCACACACACGCACACACACACTTACACATGGCTATAAATGGGGAAAAAGAATAAAAGCAATGGAAAATTATAGAGAGCATATTATATACAAATATATATTACAATGTGATTCCCCTCTGAGTGGAGACAGGCTACAGAGGGGGGATGAGTGAGGTCAGGATTTTATGCAGAGGAGAAAAGATGAGTTTTGACAGCGGACTTGAAGGAGACAAAAGTAGGTTGCTGACGGACAGAGAGAGGAAGTTTGTTCCAGGAAAGTGGACCAGAAACAGAGAAGGCTCCTGGACCATAGGTATTGAGCTTGGTGTGTGGAAAGCGAAAAGTCAGAGGATCGGAGGCAGAGCGGAGGGTACGTGAGGGAAGATAGATCTCAAGTAGGCTTGACAGGTAATTGGGGGCTGCGTTATTGAGGCTTTTGTAGCACATGGTGTCTAGTTTGTACTGTATGCGCTTTGATACAGGGAGCCAGTGAAGTTGTGCCAGGAGAGGAGATATGTGGTCAGCTTTTTTCCTTTTGAGTACAAGGCATGCAGCATTGTTTTGAATGCGCTGTAGGATGTGAATGGTGGAGGCAGGAAGACAGACAGGAGTGAATTGCAATAGTCAATGCGAGCCATTATGAAGGAGAGAACGAGTTTTGCAGTTGTTTCGACAGAGAGATACTTCCTGATCAAGCTTATACGATGGAGGTGATAGTAGCAAGATCTGGCAGTTTGAGAAACAAAGTTGTTCATGGAGAGGGTAGAGTCAATGCAGACACCAAGTTTTTTAGCTGAATCAGAAATTGGGACTGATGTGTTACATAATGGGAGAGAAAGAGGAGGCAGCTGAGAAAGTTTCTGACGAATGCCAATGAAGATAGCTTCTGTCTTGTCATCATTAAGCTGAAGTTTGTTGAACGTCATCCAGTTCTTAATGTCCGAGTAACACTCAGTGGTGCGAGTCAAGAGGCGCTGTATATTGTCTGGTGTGTCACTGTCTAGAAGTTGGGTGTCATCAGCATAGAAGTGGTGTTTTATAGAGTGGGAGTTGATGATGGTGGACAGGGGGGAGGTGTAAAGAGTGAAAAGAACAGGGCCAAGGACAGATCCTTGTGGAACACCACAGGTAGGCATGCAGGTTGAGAGTAAATGCCATTAATGAGAACAGTTTGTTTTCTGTTTGACAGATATGAAGTGAAAAAGGAGAGAGCAATGTCAGAGATGCCAAAAGTGTGATGAAGTCTAGAAAGGAGAATACCATGATCAATGGTATCAAAGGCTGCAGACAGATCAAGGAGTGTGAGGAGAGAGACTTTGCCAGTATCAGTTGCAAGGAGGAGATTGTTGAGAATGTGTAGCAGGGCAGTTTCAGTGCTATGGCACTGGTGGTAGGCTGACTGGAAAGGATTGAGAAGATTGTTGGCAGACAGGTGAGAGTTCAGCTGGTTGAGGACAACTTTTTCGATGAGTTTTGACAAGAAAGAGAGATTAGAGATAGGCTGGTAATTTTTCAGTTCATTTGGGTCTAAATTGTATTTCTTGAGGAGAGGGTGAACAATAGCAGACTTGAAAGAATCTGGGACAGTTCCAGTTTGAAGAGAAGTGTTGATGATGTCAGTGATGAATGGGAGGAGAGTAGGGAGACAGTCAGAGTAGAGAGAACCTGGAAGAGGATCCAGTTCGCAGGTTTTGAACGACATGGATCTGATTGTGTTGAGAATTTCTTCTTGTGAGACTGGGGTAAAAGTAGTAAGAGGTGTGCCAGAGAAGGAAGGGTCAGGTGGGCATGGTTGACAGGGTGTCCTGTCAAGCCTGTCACGAAGAGTTTGTATTTTGGTGGTGAAATAGTTGGAGAATACAGATGGGAGTTCTTCATTTGTGTGTTTTGTTGGGAGAGGTAAATCTTTTCGTGTGCCAAGGAGATGATTCATGGTTGTAAAGAGTTCTCTTGAAGAAGAGGCATTCAGGATTTTGGTTTGGAAATAGCTTGTTTTTGCAGATGCAATGAGGGTGGATACTTTTGTTTTAGAGGCTTGGAAAAGTTGCCTATGTACAGTGAGTTTGGATTTGCGCCAGCGGCGCTCTGATCTGCGGCGGGCACGTTTTGCACAGGCAATCTCATGAGTGAGCCAGGGGTAGGGGGGTGGTCAGGTAAAAGACGGTTGTGGCTGGAGCATGAGTGTCCAGAAGATGGTGGAGAGTAGTATAGAATTCATCGGCAAGGTTGTGTGACTTTTCAGAAAGGAGGCGGGAGGCATCAGATGAAAATGTGGAGAGGTCAATAGATTTGAGATTGCGTCGAGTCACTGTGCGCGTGGTACGGGAAGGAGGAGAAATGTCAAGAGAACAGAGAATTGCGGAGTGGTCAGATGGAAGGGCTGAAGTTAGACGGGTAGAAAGAACTAGGCAGTTGTCAGTAGCTGAATTGTGGTGATCACGAGAAATGATCCAGTCAAGAATGTGACCTTTTTTATGGGTTGGTTCAGAAATATGTTGTGTCATATTGTGATTGGACAGAGAGTTGATGATATGTCTTGTGTCATAACGGTGAGTGTTGTCGTAGTGGACATTGATGTCACCTAGAATGATGAGATTTCCAGGTAAGAGGCAGTAGTAATCAATTAGTTGGTCAAAGTCAGAGAGAAACATGGATGTGGTGAGCTTGTTGGCAGAGCTAGGTGGAGGTCGATTGACACAGGAGAAGGTGATGGGGTGAGGGGTGGATTGGAAGGATACTTCAACGTGCTCAAAAGAAGGATAGGAGAAAGGCAGAGACTGCGAGAAAGATAGGCGGGAATGGAGTGAGTCGTTGTAGAGGATGGTGATACCACCATCTCGGGATGGGCGATGGAAAGAAGCAAGCCTATATCCACTCAGAGTGAGATTCGCATGTATGGGTTCGTGACCAAGGGGGTTAAGCCAAGTTTCAGAGATAAATACAATGTCAATATGCTCCTCTGTGATGAAGTCAGCAATGACATCGGCTTTGCCGTCTTTGCACACTGACTGAGCATTAAACAGACATAATTTCAATTTATCACAGTCACATGGGGTGGCAGAGGTGGAGATGAAGGCGGTACCGTCAAGACAGAAGATGAAGGCAGCACCAGCGGGACAGAAGATGAAGGCAGTACTGACGGGACAGAAGATGAAGGCAGCACCAGCGGGACAGAAGATGAAGGCGGCATCGACGAGACAGAAGATGAAGGCGGCACCACGGGATAGAAGATGAAGGCGACACCAGCAGGATGAAGATGAAGGCGGCATCGACGAACAGAATACGGCATCGACGAACAGAAGATGAAGGCGGCATCGACGAGACAGAAGATGAAGGTGGCACCAGCGGGAGAGAAAGTGAAGGCAGCACCATCAGGACAGAAGGTGAAGGTAAAGATGACAGAGGAGAAGGCGAGGTCTGCAGCAGCAAGGTCGAGGGCAGGGGCAGTGGAGGGGAGACTGGTTCAGCTGGAGGCAGGTTGTGCCAGAGACGGTGGAGACGTCCAGCACGACAGGATCGCGCAGTGCGGGGCTTACAACACAGCCCCAACTTGCGTATGCGTAGGTAACCGTCTCCACCGAGATAGCACATGCTGTGTTTAAGAAGTGACAGTCCAATTTTTCTAATGCGGGACGCGTCCATTGTTGCAAGCCAGTCGGAAAAGGAAGATATTTGTGGGTTGGTGTGTGGGTTGGTCAGTTCACGATACACTTGATTCAGAGAGACAAGAAGAAAATTCAGTGCAATCTATGCATACGGCAAACTTACAAGCAACAGGAGAATTGTTCATGCACAAACGACAGTCGACTAAGGTTTAGGAGCTGTAGTGTTGGGGCCAACACAATAGGCCAAAAATGTAAACACAGTTCACAGATAAAATGTCAGACCCGTGCGGCTGAACCAAGATGATGAAAAGTAGTAGGTATCTAAAACTCCAAAGTCAGAGTATCTGGTAAAACACTCAAAATTCCTAAAAAGTATCCACATCACCACACATCGAGATTCAAAAGGAACAAACTGATATAAAATTCAATGCATAAAATCAAATAGAACCTCGATAAAATCACTGTAAAAACACCACACACACTTTTGCTGCTTGCTGGCGCGATATCAACTCAACTTATTAGTTCTTTATGTCATCAGTTATCAGTCGTTTACATCATTAGTTATCAGTTGTTTACATCATTGGCTAGTAGTTGTTTACGTCATTAGTTACAAGTTGTTTCACATCATTAGTTATCAGTTATTTACATCATTAATTATTAGTTGTTTACACCATTGGTTATTAGTTGGTTGCGTCATTAGTTATTGGTTGTTTACGTCATTAGTTATTAGTTGTTTATGTCATTAGTTATCGGTTGTTTACGTCATTAGTTATAGTTGTTATGTCATTAGTTATCGGTTGTTTACGTCATTAGTTATCGTTGTTTACGTCATTAGTTATCGGTTGTTTACGTCATTAGTTATCAGTTGTTTACGTCATTATTCATCAGTTATTTCATCATTATGTAACAGTTATTTATATCATTAGTTATCAGTTATTGCGTGTACATCATTAGTTTCTTATTTGTTTACGTCATTAGTTATCAGCTGCTTGCATATTAGTTGACAGTTATTTACATCATTAGTTGACAGTTATTTACATCATTAGTTATAAGTTGTTTGCACCCTATTATTCTGATCTTTCTGTTTAAATCCCGTTCGACTGCAAAGAGCCATACCAGGGCCATAACTATTTCAAAACGTGTACAACATGTGGCTTGAGGAGGAGGGGGGGGGGGGGAACACCCGGAAACAAACATTAAGTACATATATCACTACGCTGGTACACACCATCTACGGATATGCCGATGGCACTGACCACTCTGTACAATTTTGGCCAAAGGATTTAAGAAAACAAACTTGAGTACAAATGTAACATAACTGAGAGACAGTGAACTATATAAAAATGGCCTAAATTACCTAAATTACTTCTGCACATGACATTATGACATTTCCCTAGAGCCAAAAATGTACTTAATGCATGTACCCAGTTATCAATCCTAGGAGAAAGTATGCAAGACTTTATTGAACACTTATCTACATGAAAGTATATTTACACTTATCTACACGAAACTCTCTACACATCTACACGAAAATCTCTAGACACTTATCTACACGAACTCTCTACACACTCATCTACAGAAACTCACTACACACTATCTACATGAAATATATAACACTTATTCACGAAAATCTCTACACACTTATCTACAAAATCTCTACACACTTATCTACTGAATATATACACACTCATCTACACGAAACTCTCTACACACTTATCTACATAAAAATCTCTACATACTTATCTACACGAAACTCTCTACACACTTATCTACACGAAAATCTCTACACACTTATCTACATAAAAATCTCTACACACTCATCTACATAAAATCTCTACACACTTATCTACAAAAATCTCTACTACACTATCTACATAAAAATCTCTACACACCATTACAAAAATCTCTACACACTTATCTACATAAAAATCTCTACACACTTATCTACATAAAAATCTCTACACACTTATCTACATAAAAATCTCTACACACTTCATCTACATAAAAAATCTCTACACACTTATCTAATAAAAATCTCTACACACTTATCTACATAAAAATCTCTACACACTCATCTACATAAAAATCTCTACACACTTATCTACACGAAAATCTCTACACACTTATCTACACGAAAATCTCTACACACTTATCTACATAAATCTCTACACACTTATCTACATAAATCCTATACACTTATCTACACGAAAATCTCTCACACTTATCTACAAAAAATCTCTACACACTATCTACATAAAAATCTCTAACACTTATCTAAATAAAAATCTCTACACACTTATCTACACGAAAATCTCTACACACTTATCTACACGAAAATCTCTACACATTATCTACATAAAAATCTCTACACACTTATCTGCATAAAAATCTCTACACACTTATCTACATAAAAATCTCTACACACTTATCTACATAAAAATCTCTACACACTTATCTACACGAAAATCTCTACACACTCATCTACACGAAAATCTCTACACACTTATCTACACGAAAATCTCTACACATCATCTAACGAAAATCTCTACACACTTATCTACACGAAAATCTCTACACACTATCTACACGAAAATCTCTACACACTCTATCTACACGAAAATCTCTACACACTCATTTACACGAAACTCTCTACACACTCATCTACACGAAAATCTCTACACACTTATCTACACGAAAATCTCTACACACTTATCTACACGAAAATCTCTACACACTTATCTACATAAAAATCTCTACACACTCATTTACACGAAACTCTCTATACACTCATCTACACGAAAATCTCTACACTCTTATCTACATGAAATATATACACACTCATCTACACGAAAATCTCTACAACTTATCTACACTACACACTTATCTATATCGGATGAGAATGACCATGTAGATGGCGAACGAAAGAAGAAAAATCGTAGAAGCAGCACCACAATATACATGCAGACCTAAACAGGTCCATGTCTGTTCCGACTGTCTTGGCGGGTTACGGGTCTAGGGGGGCGGAATATTGGTGGAGTCGGAAAATAGAATACTACGTAATGCAAAGGCAGTTTCAACTTGTTCAAACATCTCACCTTTTACACTTCAGGACTGATGACCAGAAGGATCACACTGATGACCAGAATGATCACACTGATGACAAGTATCACCACCACATGAACGAAGATTGTTATTTCACGCGTGCCTGGGGGAAAGAAACAACAATGGAGTGTTAATCTTACAGGAAAACACCTGTGTCATGTGCTTGCCTAGATACAAAAATATGGTACCATTCTTTTATGAATGGCTTGGTCTAATTCATCAACCCAATGAAGGGGAAAAATCATGCCGTTCTTGCATGAAAAATCTGTCATTTTCTCCATCTGGGTAAAGAAGAAATTGCGGGAATACAGCAAGATGATTTTTTTTTTATCAGAGGTGAAGGATGTGCTGGGAGAAGAAGGGTGATAGAGACGATAAATCGTATTAGTGGTGGGCAGATGGGGACTGCCTGTATTGTCTGGGAGTGGGTTTCTATGATATGGTTGTCTGGGAGGTTGATGCAGTCAGTTTGTATAGGGGGTGGGGAGGCTGGACGTGTTTTCATTCGTTTCGACACGACTCATTTTTGAAATTGCGGATGGAGATATACACTTCAATAAACTGTGGTCTAGACTGTTTCACTGACAGACCAGTACAAATGTAGACATCAAATTCAGTGCTACGTAGAAACCCAAGATCTTGCCAGCCAGGGCTTATGTGCAGGCTTGTGGCTGTTGTCATGACCATTGTGGGTCTTCTCCACACAGTGCTCAGTGGCAGCAGTGCTGATGGAATTTATTTTGAGTGCAGACAAACTGAAACAGATTGATGATTATTACATATTCTTACAATGATAATAATAATGTTCAGAAGGTGTTAAATCATCTTGATGTATATATGATAGAGGGAAGGGGAAGTAACCCGAACCGGAGTTGGTTAAGGTGAAGGGGATATACTATAGTTGTGCAAGGTCAGAGGCAGATAAAGGACTCTTCCATTCGAACACACATAAAACCAGGACGGTGGTACCTAAATTTTTATTTACATGTGTACGAGTTCTCACCAAAGTATATCTTCATAAGAAGGGGAAGAAGACATAGACGACGGTAGAAGACATGGAAGAGACATGAAGAAGACAGTACTGTAGTGACACCAGTCTAACCAGCGCGAGGTCAGTCACTTCTGGTGAGAGTGGCACAAGACATGATGTGCTGTATTGATTGATTGATTTGGTTCAGTTTTTTACGTCGACACCCACCTCAGGTGATATGGCCGACGGGGATAACATCCCAGGGAAGTGAAGGAAAGGGGACTTATCTAATCCTATACTGACACCACCAGAACAACAATAGTGTTAAGATGGGACAGTGAGAAGGCCAGTTTTAATGTATCTAATCCTATACTGACACCACCAGAACAACAATAGTGTTAAGATGGGACAGTGAGAAGGCCAGTTTTAATGTATCTAATCCTATACTGACACCACCAGAACAACAGTAATGTTAAGATGGACAGTAGAAGGCCAGTTTTAAGTATCTAATCCTATACTGACACCACAGAACAACAATGATGTTAAGTGGACAGTGAGAAGGCCAGTTTAATGTATCTAACTATACTGACACCACAGAACAACAATATGTAAATGGGACAGAAGAAGGCAGTTTAATGTATCTAATCCTACTGACACCACCAGAACAACAAGATGTTAAATGGGCAGTGAGAAGGCCAGTTTTAATTATCATCCATACTGACCACCAGAACAACAATATTAAGATGGGACAGTAGAAGGCCAGTTAATGTATCTAATCCTTATGACACCACCAGAAAACATGATGTTAAATGGACAGTAGAAGCAGTTTTAATGTATCTAATCCTACTGACACCACCAGAACAAATGATGTTAAGATGGGACAGTAGAAGCCAGTTTAATGTACTAATCCTAATGACACCACCAGAACAACATGTGTTAAGATGGACATGAGAAGCCAGTTTTAATGTATCTAATCTTACTGACACCAAAAAAAACAATGATTAAGAGGACAGTGAGAAGGCCAGTTTAATGTTCTAATCCTATACTGACACCACCAAACAACAATATTTAAGATGGACAGTAGAGCCAGTTTTAATGATCTAATCCTATACTGACACCACCAGAACAACAATGATGTTAAGTGGGACAGTGGAAGGCCATTTTATGTATCTAATCCTTTCTGACCACCAGAACAACATAGTTAAGATGGGACAGTAGAGGCCAGTTTTAATGTATCTAATCCTGTCTGACACCACCAAACAAATGATGTTAGATGGACAGTGAGAGGCCAGTTTTAATGTATAATCTATACTGACACCACCAGAACACAAGATTTAAGTGGGACAGTAAAAGGCCATTTTAATGTTCTAATCCTAACTGACACCACAAACAACAATGAGTTAAGATGGGACAGTAAAGGCCAGTTTAATTATCTAATCCAACTGACACCACCAGAACAACAAGATTAAGATGGGACAGTGAGAAGGCCAGTTTAATGTATCTAATCCTTACTGACACCACCAGAACAACAATGAGTTAAGATGGGACAGAAGAAGGCCAGTTTTAATGTATCTAATCCTATATGACACCACCAGAACAACATGATGTTAATGGGACAGTAGAGGCCAGTTTAATGTATCTAATCTATACTGACACCACCAAACAACATGATGTTAAGGTGGGACATAGAAGCAGTTTAATGTATCTAATCCTTACTGACACCACCAGAACAACAATATGTAAGATGGGACAGTGAGAAGGCCATTTTAATGTATCTAATCATACTGACCACCAAACAACAATGATTTAAGATGGGACAGTAAGAAGGCCATTTTAATGTATCTAATCCTATACTGACACCACCAGAAAACAATGATGTTAAGATGGACAGTAGAAGGCCAGTTTAATGTATCTAATCCTATATGACACCCCAAACAACAATGATGTTAAGATGGAAGAGAAGCCAGTTTTAATGTATCAATCCTGTACTGACACCACCAGAACAACAATATGTTAAGATGGGACAGTGAGAAGGCCAGTTTTATGTATCTAATCCTATACTGACACCACCAGAACAACAATATGTTAAGATGGGACAGTGAGAAGGCCAGTTTTAATGTATCTAATCCTATACTGACACCACCAGAACAACAATGATGTTAAGTGGGACAGTAGAAGGCCAGTTTTAATGTATCTAATCCTATACTGACACCACCAGAACAACAATGATGTTAAGTGGGACAGTAGAAGGCCAGTTTTAATGTATCTAATCCTTACTGACACCACAGAACAACAATGATGTTAGATGGACAGTAAGAAGGCCAGTTTAATGTATCAATCCTTACTGACACCACCAGAACAACAATGATGTTAAGATGGGACAGTAAGAAGGCCAGTTTTAATGTATCTAATCCTTACTGACACCACCAGAACAACAATGATGTTAAGATGGGACAGTAGAAGGCCAGTTTTAATGTATCTAATCCTATACTGACACCACCAGAACAACAATGATGTTAAGATGGGACAGTGAGAAGGCCAGTTTAATGTATCTAATCCTATACTGACACCACCAGAACAACAATGATGTTAAGATGGGACAGTAGAAGGCCAGTTTTAATGTATCTAATCCTATACTGACACCACCAGAACAACAATGATGTTAAGATGGGACAGTAAGAAGGCCAGTTTAATGTATCTAATCCTATATGACACCACCAGAACAACAATGATGTTAAATGGGACAGTAAGAAGGCCAGTTTTAATGTATCTAATCCGTACTGACACCACCAGAACAACAATGATGTTAAGATGGGACAGTGAGAAGGCCAGTTTTAATGTATCTAATCCTATACTGACACCACCAGAACAACAATGATGTTAAGATGGGACAGTGAGAAGGCCAGTTTTAATGTATCTAATCCTATACTGACACCACCAGAACAACAATGATGTTAAGTGGGACAGTAGAAGGCCAGTTTTAATGTATCTAATCCTATACTGACACCACCACAGACACAATGATGTTAAGATGGGACAGTAAGAAGGCCAGTTTTAATGTATCTAATCCTATACTGACACCACCAGAACAACAATGATGTTAAGATGGACAGTAGAAGGCCAGTTTAATGTATCTAATCCATACTGACACCACCAGAACAACAATGATGTTAAGATGGGACAGTGAGAAGGCCAGTTTTAATGTATCTAATCCTATACTGACACCACCAAACAACAATGATGTTAAGATGGGACAGTAGAGAAGGCCAGTTTTAATGTATCTAATCCTATACTGACACCACCAGAACAACAATGATGTTAAGTGGGACAGTAGAAGGCCAGTTTTAATGTATCAAATCCTATCGACACCACCAGAACAACAATGATGTTAAGATGGGACAGTGAGAAGGCCAGTTTTAATGTATCTAATCCTATACTGACACCACCAGAACAACAATGATGTTAAGAGTGGACAGTAGAAGGCCAGTTTTAATGTATCTAATCCTATACTGACACCACCAGAACAACAATGATGTTAAGATGGGACAGTAGAAGGCCAGTTTTAATGTATCTAATCCTATACTGACACCACCAGAACAACAATAGTTTAAGATGGGACAGTAGAAGGCCAGTTTTAATGTATCTAATCCTATACTGACACCACCAGAACAACAATGATGTAAGATGGGACAGTGAGAAGGCCAGTTTTAATGTATCTAATCCTTACTGACACCACCAGAACAACAATGATGTTAAGATGGGACAGTAAGAAGGCCAGTTTTAATGTATCTAATCCTATACTGACACCACCAGAACAACAATATGTTAAGATGGGACAGTATGAAGGCCAGTTTTAATGTATCTAATCCTATACTGACACCACCAGAACAACAATGATGTTAAGGTGGGACAGTGAGAAGGCCAGTTTTAATGTATCTAATCCTGTACTGACACCACCAGAACAACAATATGTTAAGATGGGACAGTGAGAAGGCCAGTTTTAATGTATCTAATCCTGTACTGACACCACCAGAACAACAATGATGTTAAGATGGGACAGTGAGAAGGCCATTTTAATGTATCTAATCCTATACTGACACCACCAGAACAACAATGATGTTAAGATGGGACAGTAAGAAGGCCAGTTTTTAATGTATCTAATCCTATACTGACACCACCAGAACAACAATGATGTTTAAGATGGGACAGTGAGAAGGCCAGTTTTAATGTATCTAATCCTATACTGACACCACCAGAACAACAATGATGTTAAGATGGGACAGTAGAAGGCCAGTTTTAATGTATCTAATCCTATACTGACACCACCAGAACAACAATGATTGTTAAGATGGGACAGAAAGAAGGCCAGTTTTAATGTATCTAATCCTATACTGACACCACCAGAACAACAATGATGTTAAAATGGGACAGTAGAAGGCCAGTTTTAATGTATCTAATCCTATACTGACACCACCAGAACAACAATAGATGTTAAGATGGGACAGTGAGAAGGCCAGTTTTAATGTATCTAATCCTATACTGACACCACCAGAACAACAATGATGTTAAGATGGGACAGTGAGAAGGCCAGTTTTAATGTATCTAATCCTATACTGACACCACCAGAACAACAATGATGTTAAGATGGGACAGTAAGAAGGCCATTTTAATGTATCTAAATCCTATACTGACACCACCAGAACAACAATGATGTTAAGGTGGGACAGTGAGAAGGCCAGTTTTAATGTATCTAATCCTATACTGACACCACCAGAAACAACAATGATTTAAGATGGACAGTGAGAAGGCCAGTTTTAATGTATCTAATCCTATGTACTGACACCACCAGAACAACAATGATGTTAAGATGGGACAGTGAGAAGGCCAGTTTTAATGTATCTAATCCTATACTGACACCACCAGAACAACAATGATGTTAAGTGGGACAGTGAGAAGGCCAGTTTTAATGATCAATCCATACTGACACCACCAGAACAACAATGATGTTAAGAGGGACAGTGAGAAGGCCAGTTTTAATGTATCTAATCCTTATGACACCACCAGAACACAATAATGTTAAGATGGGACAGTAGAAGGCCATTTTAATGTATCTAATCTGTATGACACACAAACAACAATGATTTAAGATGGGACAGTGAGAAGCCATTTTAATGTATCTAATCCTATACTGACACCACCAGAACAACAATGATGTTAAGTGGGACAGTAGAAGGCAGTTTTAATGTATCATTAACTGACACCACCAGAACAACAATATGTTAAGATGGGACAGTGAGAAGGCCAGTTTTAATGTATCTAATCCTATACTGACACCACCAGAACAACAATGATGTTAAGATGGGACAGTGAGAAGGCCAGTTTTAATGTATCTAATCCTATACTGACACCACCAGAACAACAATGATGTTAAGTGGGACAGTGAGAAGGCCAGTTTTAATGTATCAATCCTATACTGACACCACCAGAACAACAATGATGTTAAGAGGGACAGTAGAAGGCCAGTTTTAATGTATCTAATCCTATACTGACACCACCAGAACAACAATGATGTTAAAATGGGACAGAGAAGGCCAGTTTTAATGTATCTAATCCTATACTGACACCACCAGAACAACAATGAATGTTAAGATGGGACAGTGTGAAGGCCAGTTTATATGTATCTAATCCTATACTGACACCACCAGAACAACAATGATGTTAAGGTGGGACAGTAAGAAGGCCAGTTTTAAATGTATCTAATCCTGTACTGACACCACCAGAACAACAATGATGTTAAGATGGGACAGTGAGAAGGCCAGTTTTAATGTATCTAATCCAATACTGACACCACCAGAACAACAATGATGTTAAGGTGGGACAGTAAAGGCCAGTTGTTAATGTATCAATCCTTACTGACACCACCAGAACAACAATGATGTTAAGATGGGACAGTAAGAAGGCAGTATTTAATGTATCTAATCCTATACTGACACCACCAGAACAACAAGATGTTAGATGGGACAGAGAAGGCCAGTTTTAATGTATCTAATCCTATACTGACACCACCAGAACAACAATGATGTATAAGATGGGACAGAAGAACCAGTTTTAATGTAATCTAACATACTGACACCACCAGAACAACAATGATGTTAAAATGGGACAGTAGAAGGCCATTTTAATGTACTAATCCTATACTGACACCACCAGAACAACAATGATGTTAAGGATGGGACAGTAAAGCCAGTATTAATGAATCTAATCTATACTGACACCACGAACAACAATGATGTTAAGTGGACAGTGAGAAGGCAGTTTATAATGTATCTAATCCTTACTGACACCACCAGAACAACAATGATGTTAAGATGGGACAGTGAGAAGCAGTTTTAATGTACTAATCTTACTGACACCACCAGAACAACAATGTGTTAAGGTGGGACAGTGAGAAGGCCAGTTTTAAATGTATCAATCTGTACTGACACACCAGAACAACAATATGTTAAGATGGGACAGTGAGAAGGCCAGTTTTAATGTATCTAATCCTGTACTGACACCACCAGAACAACAATGATGTTAAGATGGGACAGTGAGAAGGCCAGTTTTAATGTATCTAATCCTATACTGACACCACCAGAACAACAATGATGTTAAGTGGGACAGTGGAAGGCCAGTTTAGTATCTAATCTGATACTGACACCACCAGAACAACATGTGTAAGGTGGGACAGTAGAAGCCATTTTAATGATTAATCACTGACACACCGAACAACAAGATGTTAGATGGGACAGTGAGAAGCCGTTTTATGTATCTAATCTTACTGACACCACCAGAACAACAATGTGTTGATGGGACAGGTAGAAGGCCAGTTTAATGTATCTAATCCTATACTGACACCACCAGAACAACAATGGATGTAAAGATGGGACAGTGAAGAAGCCAGTTTAATGTATCTAATCCGTGTACTGAACACAAACACAATGATGTTAAGATGGGGACGAAAGCAGTTTAATGTATCTAATCCTGTACTGACACCACCAGAACAACAATGAGTTAAGGTGGGACAGTAGAAGGCAGTTTTAATGTATCTAATCCTATACTGACACCACCAGAACAACAATGATGTTAAGATGGGACAGTGAGAAGGCCAGTTTAATGTATCTAATCCTGAACTGACACACCAGAACAACAATGATGTTAAGATGGGACAGTGAGAAGGCAGTTTTAATGTATCTAATCCTATACTGACACCACCAGAACAACAATGATGTTAAGGTGGGACAGTGAAGAAGGCCAGTTTTAATGTATCTAATCTGATACTGACACCACCAGAACAACAATGATGTAAATGGGACAGTGAGAAGGCCAGTTTTAATGTATCTAATCCTATACTGACACCACCAGAACAACAATGATGTTAAGATGGGACAGTGAGAAGGCCAGTTTTAATGTATCTAATCCTATACTGACACCACCAGAACAACAATGATGTTAAGATGGGACAGTAGAAGGCCAGTTTTAATGTATCTAATCCTATACTGACACCACCAGAACAACAATGATGTTAAAATGGGACAGTAAGAAGGCCAGTTTTAATGTATCTAATCCTATACTGACACCACCAGAACAACAATGATGTTAAGGTTGGGACAGTGAGAAGGCCAGTTTTAATGTATCTAATCCTGTACTGACACCACCAGAACAACAATGATGTTAAGATGGGACAGTAGAAGGCCGTTTTAATGTACAACCAGTGACTAGCCCCACCTGAACAACAATGTGTAATGAGGGAACAACGTGAGAAGGGCCATTGTTATGTAACAATCCTATCTGGAACAACACGATGTGGGAACAACAACTGATGGGTTGGACAAAGGGGATGGTGGAACAAGCCGATGTTGGGAACAACACGTGATGGTGGGAACAACACGTGATGGTGGGAACAAAGCGTGATAGTGGGAACAACGCGTGATGGTGGGAACAACGCACAATGGTGGGAACAAAGCACAATGGTGGGAACAACGCGTGATGGTGGGAACAACGCGTGATGGTGGGAACAACGCGTGATGGTGGGAACAACGCACAATGGTGGGAACAAAGCACAATGGTGGGAACAACACGTGATGGTGGGAACAAAGCACAATGGTTAGAACAACACGTGATGGTGGGAACAAAGCGTGATGGTGGGAACAAAGCACAATGGTGGGAACAACGCGTGATGGTGGGAACAACGCGTGATGGTGGGAACAACGCGTGATGGTGGGAACAAAGCGTGATGGTGGGAACAACGCGTGATGGTGGGAACAACGCGTGATGGTGGGAACAACACGTGATGGTGGGAACAAAGCGTGATGGTGGGAACAACGCGTGATGATGGGAACAAAGCGTGATGGTGGGAACAACACGTGATGGTGGGAACAACGCGTGATGGTGGGAACAAAGCGTGATGGTGGGAACAAAGCTGATGGTGGGAACAACTCGTGATGGTGGGAACAACGCACAATGGTGGGAACAAAGCGTGATGGTGGGAACAAAGCGTGATGGTGGGAACAACACGTGATGGTGGGAACAAAGCGTGATGGTGGGAACAACACGTGATGGTGGGAACAAAGCGTGATGGTGGGAACAACGCGTGATGATGGGAACAAAGCGTGATGGTGGGAACAACACGTGATGGTGGGAACAACGCGTGATGGTGGGAACAAAGCGTGATGGTAGGAACAAAGCGTGATGGTGGGAACAAACCGTGATGGTGGGAACAACGCACAATGGTGGGAACAAAGCGTGATGGTGGGAACAAAGCGTGATGGTGGGAACAACACGTGATGGTGGGAACAAAGCGTGATGGTGGGAACAACACGTGATGGTGGGAACAAACGTGATGGTGGGAACAACACGTGATGGTGGGAACAAAGCGTGATGGTGGGAACAACGCGTGATGGTGGGAACAAAGCGTGATGGTGGGAACAACACGTGATGGTGGGAACAAAGCGTGATGGTGGGAACAACGCGTGATGGTGGGAACAAAGCGTGATGGTGGGAACAACCTATGTGACGTCAATGGTGGGAACAACGCGTGATGGTGGGAACAAAGCGTGATGGTGCGAACAAAGCGTGATGGTGGGAACAACGCGTGATGGTGGGAACAAGCACAATGGTGGGAACAAAGCGTGATGGTGGGAACAAAGCGTGATGGTGGGAACAACCGTGATGGTGGGAACAAAGCGTGATGGTGGGAACAACACGTGATGGTGGGAACAAGCACGTGATGGTGGGAACAACGCGTGATGGTGGGAACAACGCGTTGATGGTGGGAACAACGCGTGATGGTGGGAACAAAGCACAATGGTGGGAACAACGCGTGATGGTGGGAACAAACGCGTGATGGTGGGAACAACGCGTGATGGTGGGAACAACGCACAATGATGGGAACAAAGCACATGGTGGGAACAAAGCACGATGATGGGAACAACACGTGATGGTGGGAACAAAGCACAATGGTGGAACAACGCGTGATGGTGGGAACAAGCACGATGGTGGGAACAAAGCACATGGTGGGAACAACGCGTGATGGTGGGAACAACGCGTGATGGTGGGAACAAAGCACGGGTGGTGGGAACAAAGCACGATGGTGGGAACAAAGAACGATGGTGGGAACAACGCGTGATGGTGGGAACAAAGCACAATGGTGGGAACAACGCGTGATGGTGGAACATCGCGTGATGGTGGGAACAAAGCACGATGGGGGGAACAACACGTGATGGTGGGAACAAAGCACAATGGTGGGAACAACGCGTGATGGTGGGAACAACGCGTGATGGTGGGAACAACGCGTGATGGTGGGAACAACGCGTGATGGTGGGAACAACGCGTGATGGTGGGAACAACGCGTGATGGTGGGAACAACGCGTGATGGTGGGAACAACGCGGATGGTGGGAACAACGCGTGATGGTGGGAACAAAGCACAATGGTGGGAACAACTCGTGATGGTGGATAACAACGCGTGATGGTGGGAACAACGCGTGATGGTGGGAACAACGCGTGATGGTGGGAACAACACGGATGGTGGGAACAACACGTGATGGTGGGAACAACACGTGATGGTGGGAACAACGCGTGATGGTGGGAACAACGCGTGAAGGTGGGAAACAACGCCGATGGTGGGAAACAAAGCACAATGGTGGGAACAAAGCACGATGGTGGGAACAACGCGTGATGGTGGGAACAAAGCACAATGGTGGGAACAAGCACGATGGTGGGAACAACGCGTGATGGTGGGAACAAGCACGATGGTGGGAACAAAGCACAATGGTGGGAACAACGCGTGATGGTGGGAACAACGCGTGATGGTGGGAACAACGCGTGATGGTGGGAACAACGCGTGATGGTGGGAACAACGCGTGATGGTGGGAACAACGCGTGATGGTGGGAACAACGCGTGATGGTGGGAACAACGCGTGATGGTGGGAACAACGCGTGATGGTGGGAACAAAGCACATGGTGGGAACAACGCGATGGTGGGAACAAACGCGTGATGTCGGAACAACGCGTGATGGTGGGAACAACGCGATGGTGGGAACAACACGTGATGGTGGGAACAACACGGATGGTGGGAACAACACGATGGTGGGAACAACGCGTGATGGTGGGAACAACGCGTGATGGTGGGAACAAGCACGATGGTGGGAACAAAGACAATGGTGGGAACAAAGCACGATGGTGGAACACGCGTGATGGTGGGAACAAAGCACATGGTGGAACAAAGCTGATGGTGGGAACAACGCGTGATGGTGGAACAAGCACGATGGTGGGAACAAAGACAATGGTGGAACAACGCGTGATGGTGGAACAACGCGTGATGGTGGGAACAACGCGTGATGGTGGGAACAACGCGTGATGGTGGGAACAAGCGCGATGGTGGAACAAAGTGCGATGGTGGGAACAACGCACGATGGTGGGAACAAAGCACAATGGTGGGAACAAAGCACGATGGTGGGAACAAAGCATGATGGTGGGAACAAAGCACAATGGTGGGAACAAAGCACGATGATGGGAACAAAGCACGATGGTGGGAACAACGCGCGATGGTGGGAACAAAGCACGATGATGGGAACAAAGCACGATGGTGGGAACAAAGCACGATGATGGGAACAAAGCACGATGGTGGGAACAAAGCACAATGGTGGGAACAAAGCACGATGGTGGGAACAACGCGTGATGGTGGGAACAAAGCACAATGGTGGGAACAAAGCACGATGGTGGGAACAACGCGTGATGGTGGGAACAAAGCACGATGGTGGGAACAAAGCACGATGGTGGGAACAACGCGTGATGGTGGGAACAACGCGTGATGGTGGGAACAACGCGTGATGTCGGGAACAACGCGCGATGGTGGGAACAAAGCACAATGGTGGGAACAAAGCACGATGGTGGGAAAAAGCACGATGGTGGGAACAAAGCACAATGGTGGGAACAAAGCACGATGATGGGAACAAAGCACGATGGTGGGAACAACGCGCGATGGTGGGAACAAAGCACGATGATGGGAACAAAGCACGATGGTGGGAACAAAGCACGATGATGGGAACAAAGCACGATGGTGGGAACAAAGCACAATGGTGGGAACAAAGCTCGATGGTGGGAACAAAGCACGATGTTGGGAACAAAGCACGATGGTGGGAACAAAGCACGATGGTGGGAACAACGCGCGATGGTGGGAACAACGCGCGATGTTCATACTATCAATACTTTCACATGATAATGTCTGATTGGTTGTTATCATCTACACAGTGAACACTTGGTGTCTGCCGAAAGTTAAATCTGATAGAAACAAATTGAAGTCTTACATCAGTTGTAATTATCACAGCACTTCGGTACACACAACTGGCGAGCTGGTCATTGTCCGGCGGTTTTGCGGGCGGCTACTCACTGGCTGTTAAGCGGCGTTTTTGTTCTACAATGTGCTGAAGGCGGCGTTGAATAAAGGCAGTCTGTTCTAGGTTCTATAGGACAACAAAGTTCGCAGGCCCGGCTTTAGATTAATACATGTACTCATTGTACATCTGCTCATTGTTTAGATATGACAACAGTGTCTTATATGCATACAGGTTTGGTCAAATCTTTCGAATGTTCAATGCCTAGCTATGGATGGGCAGAGGCTGTAAAATAAAAGTATAATTTGGCTGAGAGAACGTAAGGCGTTTTTGATCTAGACAAGCACACTACACTGTGTTGCCTTTTGAGCATTGTACGTAAATGGGAAAGAGATAATAACAGAGCAAGGCATTCTGTTACATATATATCAAATAAAAGCACACACTCTTGCAGTTCGCTCAAAAAACGTTCACTCAGAGTGACTAAATCAAGAGTTACAAAGTACATGCACACCGCAAGGGACAAGACAGGACTGGGACGGGGGGGGGGGGGGGGGGGGGGTAGTGGTAGTGGGGGAAATCAATCCTCGACAAGAAGGTATGGCTTCAACTTAATCCTGAAGGGAAAAAAAGAGCTTGTGATTGTTGAAAAGGTAGGAGAAGCTCGTTACAGTTTCATGAACCAGACATACAAAATGAACGGCGACGGACTGTGGAACATCTGTGTTGGTGAATTTAACAAATAGTATCAGAAACAGCATGGAGAGGTCGGACAAGGTGGACATTTGGGTGGTCACAGAATTGAGTCAGTGTAAAACCATTAACACACTTATGCAAGAACGTATTGATTTTGTATGAATTCTTTTTTTACAAGGGAGAACAAATAATGCAGTACCAGGTTGTAAAAAAATTGATCGTGGTGTTAGCCCTGATTTGGCTCTAGTTGTCAGCTGGGCTATACATGTAAGCGATATGAACTGAACTGATCGTCTCATTCCTGATTGCACTGAGGTAAATAGCAACAATCAGAATGTTAGCTTTTTCAAACCGTCTTTTCTTAATGCTATGCTTTTATTTTGTATCCCTTCTTTCTACACAATATGATTTTAGAGTAACAATAAAGCAGCAATAACAAAACAGACAAGCAACCATCACCTTCTTGAGAACCAAGACTCAGTATTGGGTTATGCCAGAAGCATTCGGTAAAATTCTTCATTTTCTTTTTATTTTATTGTTTTCTTTTACTTCTCTGTTGGATACTTTCTCGTCTATAAATAGCTGAAAAAACCTTGGTGACCCATTTTCATTTGAGTAATACTCGTTCAAAGTATTAACAAAAACAAAACCTTTGATCAGTTGTGCCCCTTTGCACTCATTTCAGATCAAATTTATCCATGCATAACTGAGATATTTTTTGCTTTAAAAAAGAGTTCTTTCAGTAAGTGGCCCCGTTAGCGCCGTTGGTTTGATCATCATGGGCGGTGAATTCAATGCTCGGGTAGGGTACAGTTTTTAAAGATCTGAACCGAAAGGGGACTATGGAGGGATTTTTCAACTATTTCCTTAAAAACAGTAGTTTAGAACCTGAAAGATAGTGGTGAAACTTTTATTTAAAAGGTGAAATTTCTCGCCTGTATTAAATAGCTAAATTTGGGGGGAAAAGCACACAATCGTCAAATTCTGAACAGCAAAAATTCAGAACAGCAAAGAAAATGAAACTGATATTTTGCATCTTAACTGTACTTGAAATAATCTAGTAGTAGCAGTAGTAGTAGGCCTCCTTCGGTCATGACTGACCATGGACAAAGTACATCCGTTCTAATGTCTAGATGGGCTGTCTGCTTGGTCCAAGCAGCGTCGCCTGTGACTGTACAGACCAATGCAAGAGAGGCAGTCTCTGTCGCAGCGGTCGCATGTGTATGCTGATGCTGGTCTGTTGGCTGTCATCCCTTTTCTGCGAACTCGTTTTTCTGCTGCAGCATCTGACAGTTTGTCCTCACCAATCCGCAGCTGTTTCTTGAGAGTAGTTCTCCAGCTGTTGCGGTCGTCTGCGAGGTCCTCCCAGGACTCAGTGTTGATCTCAAGCGCCTTCATGTCACGCTTGCAAACGTCTTTGTATCTCAGCTGTGGGCGGCCAATGTTTCTCTGCCCTGTGGCAAGCTCACCATAAAGGATGTCTTTTGGGATGCGACCATCTTCCATGCGGCGAACGTGGCCCAACCAGCGCAACCGACGCTGTCTCAGCATGGTATGCATGGTTGGGAGGCCAGCGCAGGTTAGGACTTCGGTGTTGGTCACCTTGTCTTGCCAGGAAATGCCAAGTATGCGCCGTAGGCTTCTCAGGTGGAAGGTATTGAGCCTTTTCTCCTGATGAGCATGCGTGGTCCACGCCTCGCTGCCATACAGCAAGGTGCTGAGGACACAGGCGTTGTATACAGCCATCTTTGTCTTTGTGGTCAGCTTGGGATTTGTCCACACCCTTTGTGTGAGGTGGGCTAGTGTTGTGGCTGCCTTCCCGATCCTCTTGTCGACCTCTGTGTCAAGGGAGAGGTTATCGGTGATGGTGGACCCAAGATATGTGAATTGATGGATGGCTTCAAGCTCGTAGTCATCAATGGTGATGGCTGGTGGAGATGGCATGTCTTGGCCCAGGACGTTTGTCTTCTTAAGACTGATGGTCAGACCAAAATCTTTGCAGGCCTGGGAGAAGCGGTCCATTAGTGACTGCAAGTCCCGCTGAGTATGGGTCACAACTGCGGCATCGTCGGCAAATAGCATGTCTCTGATGAGGGCTTCACGGACCTTTGCCCTTGCTCTGAGGCGGGCGAGGTTGAAGAGCCTGCCATCTGATCTGGTCCGCAGGTGGATCCCTTCTTGCGCTGTGCTGAACGCATGCCTCAGGAGGAGAGCGAAGAAGATTCCAAAGAGGGTTGGGGCCAGGACGCAGCCTTGTTTCACACCGCTGCGTACGTCGAATAGCTTGGAGAGGTTTCCGTTGAACTGCACCATCCCTTTCATGTTTGAGTGGAAGGACTCAATTAAGCTGTGCAGTTTGGGGGGGCAGCCGATTTTTCGGAGAGCCCTGAAAAGGCCATCTCTGCTGACTAGGTCAAAGGCCTTGGTGAGGTCAATGAATGCCACATACAGGGGCATCCGCTGCTCTCTGCACTTCTCCTGAATTTGGCGAAGGGAGAAGACCATGTCTACCGTGGATCTCTCTGCTCGAAAACCACACTGTGATTCCGGGTAGACGCGTTCAGCCAGTTTCTGCAGGCGGATTAGGAGGACCTGAGCATAGACTTTGCCAACAATCTAGTATACTTGGCTCTGCGTCAAGTTCTTCCATTACCGGCATGCACTTGATGGCATCGAGGGCTAAGGGGGACACCATGTTCTGTGTGGAGTAGAGGTCGGAGTAGTGTTCCGCCCATCTTTCCATCTGTTGGCTAGGATTGCTGATTACTTCCCCAGTGGAGGATTTGAGGGGGGCGATCTTGCTCTGTGTTTGTCCCAGTGCCTTCTTGATGCCATCATACATTCCTCGGATGTTGCCTCTTTCAGCAGCACTCTGTATCTCTTCGCTGAGCTCTGTCCAGTACTCGTTTGCGCAGCGCCTTACTTCTGGCAGCCCTGAGGATTTGCAGGTTCTTCTCACTGGGTGACCGCTTATACTTGGTGAGTGCGGCATGCTTGGCCTCAACAGTGGGAGTCATCTCTGATGATTTGGCCTCAAACCAGTCATGGGACTTCACAGTTTTCTTCCCAAAGGTGGCCATAGCAATGCGGTGCATGGTGTCTCGTAGCGTTTCCCATCACTCAGTGGCAGAGTCTCTGGGCTGCAATGTATCGTATTCTCTCTCAAAGGCCTCTGCGAACTGTTCTACAAGATCTGGCCGAGACATCTTGCTGACGTCAATGTGAGGGTTCCCTTGTTTCTTTGAGCAGTGGAACTTCTTTGGTTGTAGCCTGATCTTGCAACATACCAGAGAGTGGTCTGTGTCGCAGTCTGCGCTGTGATAAGAGCGAGTGTGGAGAACGTTTTTGATAGCGGCACGTCTTACTAGGATCAAATCCAGTTGGTGCCAATGTTTTGAGCGGGGATGCCTCCAGGAGACTTTGTGCTGAGGCTTCGTCTTGAAGAAGGAGTTGGCGATGCACAGTTCATGGCAGGCGCAAAACTCAAGCAGTCGCTGTCCATTCTCATTCATTTTCCCCACTCCAAAGGAACCGAGGCAGAAGGGCCATGAGTCATTGTCTGCACCCACTCTGGCGTTGAAGTCGCCCAGGAGAACACGTTGTTCTGTCCTGGGGATGTTCCTTATGGTTGATGCAAGATTTTCATAGAACTCATCCTTGGTGTCTGGAGAGGCGGACAGAGTTGGGGCATAAACGCTGATGAGAGTGACATAGCCTTCGGTGGTGTTGAGGCGGAGAGTCAAGAGTCGTTCTGAACCGCCGCTGCCTGGTTCAATCATGTTCAGCAGGCTATTCCTTACTGCAAAGCCTACTCCGTGCTCTCTTGGGGCATCAGAACTCTTTCCTTGCCAGAAGAAGGTGTAGTCCCTTTCCTTTAGTGTTCCTGAGTCAGCCAGCCATGTTTCCTGCAGAGTGGCAATGTCCACATTGAGCCTCTTTAGTTCGCTGTTTATGACGGCGGTTTTTCTGGCGTCGCTGATGTCTTGCAGATCTTGGGAGAGCCCAGGCATCATTGTTCGGACATTCCAACAGCCCAGTTTCACTGCTGATCCTTTTCCTGATCCGTTTCTTGAATTTGAATTTGAATTTTTGTTTGGTGCGGTAATTAACGACCTGCTTGTCAGATTTTCTCCTAATCTTCATGCACCCAATGAAGAAGGCAGGTCGTGGCGGGACAGCACCTAACTGGCTGGGGGTTGCCCAGCTTAGGCGGGTGGTAGCTGTCCAGTAAGACACGAAGGTCTCTCCCACCGTCAAAAGCAACCCCAGGCGTCAGCTCTACGCCAGTTGAGCAATGACTTATCACCGGTATCCGTTGCTTCACGTGTTGTGCCGACACTAGTGTTAGTAGCGAGGCTGGAGTGTCCTCTCCAGGTCGTAGGTGCAGAGTGTTTGTGGATGAATGGACGGATGTAAGCCTGGGCAGTGTAATATGGAAGACAGGCTGTTGCCCATGCAACTTGTCCCCCCTCTCCACCTCGCTGACAGATCCAAATGAACAGCAGGGCTGTTACGTTTTGGTGCCAACGCGGCCGCAGGAGCATCCGGAAAGTGACAAAGTTTGCCATCCAACCGCCTTAGGGGCCCCACACCGGATTTACTGTCAGGGTTTACTCCCTTAGCTAGATGGCCGTTGGTAGCTCTCCAGAGCTGGCACCCTTTGATGGATCTAATTTATTTCCACCAGGGTTTCTAGCCACCCTCCTCACCATCCTCCTGAGAGGACTGGTGGGGTTGCTGGTTTAGTCGCCAGCAATTCGTCCCTGTGACAGGTAGTACTGGGTTCCAGGTTACCAGTAGCGGATACATCTATCCGACCTGACTACAGTAGTAGTAGTACTAGTAGTAGTAGTAGTAGTATCATGGAAAATTTGGTTTGCTTATCATGGGGAAAACTATTGAAAGGCCACTTTATTTTTCCTTTTTTTGTCTTCAAGTAAAATCCCTGTCCAAACTATGATTCGTTGCCTTTCATTTCCCGTCCACACTGTCAGGCCACATCTGCTGGTGACTGTGACCATTTTGTGCAGATCCTGTCGGCTGCCATGGAGCTTGGTGGTCAGAGGAGTTGTTTGTAGTCAGTCATGTCACCTGTCACTCCACTTGCTGCAGTCACGGCTTCTACAGAAAAGAAAAAGAGGCATTTAAGCAAGCAGCCTCCCTGAGTCACAATACACACCACACGTGCTATGGAGTGGTTATCATTAACTGTCTGGTCCTCTTGACCGCAGGGGCAGGTTGGTGAAGGTGTCGGCTTGAATTTGCGGTTCACATGGGGGTGTTTAGTTGTGGCCAGTGCGTAGTCTCATCAAGACCACTTGCAAAGAGTATAGTACTTACGTAAGTACTACAGTCTTTGCCGCTTGCTGCTCTCTGTGTAGACGGTGGTAGCCGTTGCTTTCTGTCCATGGCTTAAAAAGTAAACTGATGATGGATCTCTTTTCGCTGCAGCTGAGAATATTGTCTGGTTGGTCTTCTCTGTTTCCTTGCTTATTGACTGTGTCATTTCCCTCTGTTTGCTGGCTTATCTATTGTGTCATTTCCTTCTGTGTTTGCTAGCTGATTTATTGTGTCATGTCCTTCCATTTGCTAGCTGATTTATTGTGTCATTTCTTTCTGTTTGCTGGCATATTTATTGTGTCATTTCCTTCCATTTGCTAGCTGATCTATTATGTCATTTCCTTCTGTTTGCTTATTTTTGTGTCATTGCCTTCTGTTTGCTTATTTATTGTGTCATTGCCTTCTGTTTGCTTATTTATTGTGTCATTGCCTTCTGTTTGCTAGCTCATTTATTGTGTCATTGCCTTCTGTTTGCTAGCTGATTTATTGTGTCATTGCCTTCTGTTTGCTAGCTGATTTATTGTGTCATTTCCTTCTGTTTGCTTATTTATTGTGTCATTTCCTTCTGTTTGCTTATTTATTGTGTCATTTCCTTCTGTTTGCTAGCTGATTTATTGTGTCATTGCCTTCTGTTTGCTAGCTGATTTATTGTGTCATTGCCTTCTGTTTGCTTATTTATTGTGTCATTTCCTTCTGTTTGCTAGCTCATATATTGTGTCATTTCCTTCTGTTTCCTAGCTGATTTATTGTGTCATTGCCTTCTGTTTGCTTATTTATTGTGTCATTTCCTTCTGTTTGCTAGCTCATTTATTGTGTCATTTCCTTCTGTTTGCTAGCTCATTTATTGTGTCATTTCCTTCTGTTTGCTAACTCATTTATTGTGTCATTTCCTTCTGTTTGCTTATTTATTGTGTCATTGCCTTCTGTTTGCTTATTTATTGTGTCATTTCCTTCTCTGTTTGCTAGCTCATTTATTGTGTCATTTCCTTCTGTTTGCTAGCTCATTTATTGTGTCATTTCCTTCTCTGTTTGCTAGCTCATTTATTGTGTCATTTCCTTCTCTGTTTGCTAGCTCATTTATTGTGTCATTTCCTTCTGTTTGCTAGCTCATTTACTGTGTCATTTCCTTCTGTTTGCTAGCTCATTTATTGTGTCATTTCCTTCTGTTTGCTTATTTATTGTTTCATTGCCTTCTGTTTGCTTATTTATTGTGTCATTGCCTTCTCTGTTTGCTTATTTATTGTGTCATTTCCTTCTGTTTGTTTATTTATTGTGTCATTTCCTTCTGTTTGCTTATTTATTGTGTCATTGCCTTCTGTTTGCTAGCTCATTTATTGTGTCATTGTCTTCTGTTTGCTTATTTATTGTGTCATTTCCTTCTGTTTGCTAGCTCATTTATTGTGTCATTTCCTTCTGTTTGCTAGCTCATTTATTGTGTCATTTCCTTCTGTTTGCTTATTTATTGTGCCATTTCCTTCTCTGTTTGCTTATTTGCTGTGTCATTTCCTTCTGTTTGCTAGCTCATTTATTGTGTCTTTTCCTTCTGTTTGCTTATTTATTGTGTCATTTCCTTCTCTGTTTGCTTATTTACTGTGTCATTTCCTTCTGTTTGCTAGCTCATTTATTGTGTCATTTCCTTCTATGTTTGCTTATTTATTGTGTCATTTCCTTCTCTGTTTGCTTGTTTATTGTGTAATTTCGTTCTCTGTTTGCTTATTTATTGTGTCATTTCCTTCTCTGTTTGCTTATTTATTGTGTCATTTCCTTCTGTTTGCTTATTTATTGTGTCATTTCCTTCTGTTTGCTTATTTATTGTGTCATTTCCTTCTGTTTGCTTATTTATTGTGTCATTTCCTTCTGTTTGCTTATTTATTGTGTCATTTCCTTCTCTGTTTGCTTATTTATTGTGTCATTTCCTTCTGTTTGCTTATTTATTGTGTCATTTCCTTCTGTTTGCTTATTTATTGTGTCATTTCCTTCTGTTTGCTTATTTATTGTGCCATTTCCTTCTCTGTTTGCTTATTTATTGTGTCATTTCCTTCTCTGTTTGCTTATTTATTGTGTCATTTCCTTCTCTGTTTGCTTGTTTATTGTGTCATTTCCTTCTCTGTTTTCTTGTTTATTGTGTAATTTCGTTCTTTGTTTGCTTATTTATTGTGTCATTCTCTCTGTTGCTTATTATTGTGTCATTTCCTTCCCGTTTGCTTTTTATTGTGTATTTCTCTGTTGCTATATTTTGTGCCATTTCCTTCTCTGTTTGCTTATATATTGTGTCATTTCCCTCTGTTGCTTATATTATTGTTGCCATTTCCTGTTTCTTTCTGTTTGTTCTTCTTTTGCTTTTATTTTTCCTATCATTTTGCTTGTGCCATTCCTTCTGTGTTGATAGCAGCCCTCTCTGTTTGGTTAGGTATGATTGGCTCATTTTACAGTAGCATCCCCAGTGGGATGCTGGAATTCTGTCAGTACAATTTTCTACTTTCTGCATTCTTTAGTTTTGTCCTTGTTGCTTTAGCTTTCTTGTTTTTCTTCCTGTCATTATTCATGCATGTCTGCCCTGGTCCATTCACCTGTATGTGTTCGATAAAGTCTTGCGTACTTTTTGTTAGGGTTGATAATAGAGTACATGTATTAGTGCATTTCGGCTCTAGGGATGTGAATTATGCAGAAGCAATTTTAGGTAATTTATGCCAGTTTTTATATATGTTTTGATGTCCTTAGGTATGCTTAAGTGTTATTCAGGTGTGTTTTTTAAATCCCCTGTACGATGAATTCGATGGATGGTCAGCGCCAGGGGCATGTCCTTAGATTATGTGCGTGAATGCATTGATATGTGTACTTAATTTTCTTCTTTTTTTTTTCCTGTTGAAGTTTTGT
>JAPXFY010000029.1:50372622-50432622 GCA_030674185.1 Monoplex corrugatus
ACCGTCTACACAGAGAGCAGCAAGCGGCAAAGACTGTAGTACTTACGTAAGTACTATACTCTTTGCAAGTGGTCTTGATGAGACTACGCACTGGCCACAACTAAACACCCCCACGTGAACCGCAAATTCAAGCCGACACCTTCACCAACCTGCCCCTGCGGTCAAGAGGACCAGACAGTTAATGATAACCACTCCATAGCACGTGTGGTATGTATTGTGACTCAGGGAGGCTGCTTGCTTAAATGCCTCTTTTTCTTTTCTGTAGAAGCCGTGACTGCAGCAAGTGGAGTGACAGGTGACATGACTGACTACAAACAACTCCTCTGACCACCAAGCTCCATGGCAGCCGACAGGATCTGCACAAAATGGTCACAGTCACCACCAGATGTGGCCTGACAGTGTGGACAGGAAATGAAAGGCAACGAATCATAGTTTGGACAGGGATTTTACTCAAAGACAAAAAAAAGGGAAATAAGTGGCCTTTCAATGTGGTGAATAGTTTTTCCCCATGATAAGCAACCTAAATTTTCCATGATACTACTACTACTACTACTACTAGTACTACTACTACTGCTACTACTAGATTACTTCAAGTACAGTTAAGATGCAAAATATCAGTTTCATTTTCTTTGCTGTTCTGAATTTTTGCTGTTCAGAATTTGACGATTGTGTGTTTTTTCCCCCAAATTTAGCTATTTAATACAGGCGAGAAATTTCACCTTTTAAATAAAAGTTTCACCATCTTTCAGGTTCTAAACTACTGTTTTTTAGAAATAGTTGAAAAATCCCTCCATAGTCCCCTTTCGGTTCAGATCTTTAAAAACTGTACCCTACCCGAGCATTGAATTCACCGCCCATGATGATCAAACCAATGGCGCTAACGGGGCCACTTACTGAAAGAATTCTTTTTTAAAGCAAAAAAGATCTCAGTTATGCATGGATAAATTTGATGTGAAATGAGTGCAAAGGGGCACAACTGATCAAAGGTTTTGTTTTTGTTAATACTTTGAACGAGTATTACTCAAATGAAAATGGGTCACCAAGGTTTTTTCAGCTGTTTATAGACGAGAAAGTATCAAACAGAGAAGTAAAAGAAAACAATAAAATAAAAAGAAAATGAAGAATTTTACCGAATGCTTCTGGCATAACCCAATACTGAGTCTTGGTTCTCAAGAGGGTGATGGTTGCTTGTCTGTTTTGTTATTGCTACTTTATTGTTACTCTAAAATCATATTGTGTAGAAAGAAGGGATACAAAATAAAAGCATAGCATTAAGAAAAGACGGTTTGAAAAAGCTAACATTCTGATTGTTGCTATTTACCTCAGTGCAATCAGGAATGAGATGATCAGTTCAGTTCATATCGCTTACATGTATAGCCCAGCTGACAACTAGAGCCAAATCAAGGCTAACACCACGATCAATTTTTTGACAACCTGGTACTGCATTATTTGTTCTCCCTTGTAAAAAAAAGAATTCATACAAAATCAATACGTTCTTGCATAAGTGTGTTAATGGTTTTACACTGACTCAACTCTGTGACCACCCAAATGTCCACCTTGCCCGACCTCTCCATGCTGTTTCTGATACTATTTGTTAAATTCACCAACACAGATGTTCCGCAGTCGGTCGCGTTCATTTTGTATGTCTGGTCCATGAAAATGTAACGAGCTTCTCCTACCTTTTCAACAATCACAAGCTCTTTTTTTCCCTTCAGGATTAAGTTGAAGCCATACCTTCTTGTCGAGGATTGATTTCCACCACTACCACTACCCCCCCCCCCCCACCCCCCATCCCAGCCTTGTCTTGTCCCTTGCGGTGTGCATGTACTTTGTAACTCTTGATTTAGTCACTCTGAGTGAACGTTTTTTGAGTGAACTGCAAGAGTGTGTGCTTTTATTTGATATATATGTAACAGAATGCCTTGCTCTGTTATTATCTCTTTCCCATTTACGTACAATGCTCAAAAGGCAACACAGTGTAGTGTGCTTGTCTAGATCAAAAACGCCTTACGTTCTCTCAGCCAAATTATACTTTTATTTTACAGCCTCTGCCCATCCATAGCTACGCATTGAACATTCAAAATATTTGACCAAACCTGTTTGCATATAAGACACTGCTGTCATATCTAAACAATGAGCAGATCTACAATGAGTACATGTATTAATCTAAAGCTGGGCCTGCGAACTTTGTTGTCCTATAGAACCTAGAACGGACTGCCTTTATTCAACGCCGCCTTCAGCCCATTGTAGAACAAAAACCTTGCACAACTATAGTATATCCCCTTCACCTTAACCAACCTCACTTCGGGATACCTCCCCTTCCGTCTATCATATATACATCAAGATGATTTAACACCTTCTGAACATTATTATTATCATTGTAAGAATATGTAATAATCATCAATCTGTTTCAGTTTGTCTGCACTCAAAATAAATTCCATCAGCACTGCTGCCACTGAGCACTGTGTGGAGAAGACCCACAATGGTCATGACAACAGCCACAAGCCTGCACATAAGCCCTGCGCTGGCAAGGTCTTGGGTTTCTACGTAGCACTGAATTTAATGTCTATCCTTGTACTAGTCTATCAATGAAACAGTCTAGACCACAGCTTATTGAAGTGTATATCTCCATCCGCAATTTCAAAACTGAGTCGTGTCGAAACGAATGAAAACACGTCCAGCCTCCCCACCCCCTATACAAACTGACTGCATCAACCTCCCAGACAACCATATCATAGAAACCCACTCCCAGACAATACAGGCAGTCCCCACCTGCCCACCACTAATACGATTTATCATCTCTATCACCTTGCTTCTCCCAGCACATCCTCCACCTCTGATAAAAAAAAATCATCTTGCTGTATTCCCTCAATTTCTTCTTTACCCAGATGGAGAAAATGACAGATTTTTCATGCAAGAACGGCATGATTTTTCCCCTTCATTGGATTGATGAATTAGACCAAGCCATTCATAAAAGAATGGTACCATTTTTTTGTATCTAGGCAAGCACATGACACAGGTGTTTTCCTGTAAGATTAACACTCCATTGTTGTTTCTTTCCCCCAGGCACGCGTGAAATAATAATCTTAGTTCTTCTGGTGATACTTCTCATCAATGTGATCATTCTGAACCTGATCATCAGTCTGAAGTATAAAAGGTGAGATGTTTGAACAAGTTGAAACTGCCTTTGCGCTACGTAGTGTTCTACTTTCCGACTCCACTAATATTCCGCCCCCCTAGACCC
Source organism: Monoplex corrugatus (assembly GCA_030674185.1). Classification (NCBI taxonomy): domain Eukaryota; kingdom Metazoa; phylum Mollusca; class Gastropoda; order Littorinimorpha; family Ranellidae; genus Monoplex; species Monoplex corrugatus. Next base: position 50,375,867 of record JAPXFY010000029.1, read on the forward strand.
GTAATCCGCCAAGACAGTCGGAACAGACGTGGACCTGTTTTGCATAAGTGTGTTAATGGTTTTACACTGACTCAACTCTGTGACCACCCAAATGTCCACCTTGCCTGACCTCTCCATGCTGTTTCTGATACTATTTGTTAAATTCACCAACACAGATGTTCCGCAGTCGGTCGCGTTCATTTTGTATGTCTGGTCCATGAAAAAGTAACGAGCTTCTCCTATCTTTTCAACAATCACAAGCTCTTTTTTTCCCTTCAGGATTAAGTTGAAGCCATACCTTCTTGTCGAGGATTGATTTCCACCACTACCACTACTCCCCCCTCCCCCCCATCCCAGTCCTGTCTTGTCCCTTGCGGTATGCATGTACTTTGTAACTCTTGATTTAGTCACTCTGAGTGAACGTTTTTTGAGCGAACTGCAAGAGTGTGTGCTTTTATTTGATATATATGTAACAGAGTGCCTTGCTCTGTTATTATCTCTTTCCCATTTACGTACAATGCTCAAAAGGCAACACAGTGTAGTGTGCTTGTCTAGATCAAAAACGCCTTACGTTCTCTCAGCCAATTTATACTTTTATTTTACAGCCTCTGCCCATCCATAGCTAGGCATTGAACATTCGAAAGATTTGACCAAACCTGTATGCATATAAGACACTGCTGTCATATCTAAACAATGAGCAGATGTACAATGAGTACATGTATTAATCTAAAGCCAGGCCTGCGAACTTTGTTGTCCTATAGAACCTAGAACGGATTGCCTTTATTCAACGCCGCCTTCAGCACATTGTAAAACAAAAACGCCGAATCAACAGCCAGTGAGTAGCCACCCGCAAAACCGCCGGACAATGACCAGCTCGCCAGTTGTGTGTACCAAAGTGCTGTGATAATTACAACTGATGTAAGACTTCAATTTGTTTCTATCAGATTTAACTTTCGGCAGACACCAAGTGTTCACTGTGTAGATGATAACAACCAATCAGACATTATCATGTGAAAGTATTGATAGTATGAACATCGCGCGTTGTTCCCATCATCGCGCTTTGTTCCCACCATCGTGCTTTGTTCCCACCATCGTGCTTTGTTCCCACCATCGCGCTTTGTTCCCACCATCGTGCGTTGTTCACACCATCGTTCTTTGTTCCCACCATCGTGCGTTGTTCCCCACCATCGTGCGTTGTTCCCACCATCGTGCGTTGTTCACACCATCGTTCTTTGTTCCCACCATCGTGCTTGTTCCCACCATCGTGCTTTGTTCCCACCATCGTGCTTTGTTCCCACCATTGTGCTTTGTTCCCACCATCGTGCTTTGTTCCCACCATCGTGCGTTGTTCCCATCATCGTACTTTGTTCCCACCATCGTGCTTTGTTCCCACCATCATGCGTTGTTCCCACCATCGTGCGTTGTTCCCAAAGAATACAAATTGACAAGGCATACTACATCACATCGGGCCCCAGTAGCTCAGTTGGTTGAGCGTCGGATTCAAATGCTAATGGTTGTGGGCTCAGATCCCCTGGGGTGTGCTATATTAAAACTGGCCTTCTCACTGTCCCATCTTAACATCATTGTTGTTCTGGTGGTGTCAGTATAGGATTAGATACATTAAAACTGGGCTACTCACTGTCCCATCTTAACATCATTGTTGTTCTGGTGGTGTCAGTATAGGATTAAATACATTAAAACTGGCCTTCTCACTGTCCCATCTTAACATCATTGTTGTTCTGGTGGTGTCAATATAGGATTAGATACATTAAAACTGGCCTTCTCACTGTCCCATCTTAACATTATTGTTGTTCTGGTAGTGTCAGTATAGGATTAGATACATTAAAACTGGCCATCTCACTGTCCCATCTTAACATTATTGTTGTTCTGGTAGTGTCAGGATAGGATTAGATACATTAAAACTGGCCATCTCACTGTCCCATCTTAACATTATTGTTGTTCTGGTGATGTCAGTATAGGATTAGATACATTAAAACTGGCCATCTCACTGTCCCATCTTAACATTATTGTTGTTCTGGTGATGTCAGTATAGGATTAGATACATTAAAACTGGCCTTCTCACTGTCCCATCTTCACATTATTGTTGTTCTGGTAGTGTCAGTATAGGATTAGATACATTAAAACTGGCCATCTCCTGTCCCATCTTAACATTATTGTTGTTCTGGTGATGTCAGTATAGGATTAGATACATTAAAACTGGCCATCTCACTGTCCCATCTTAACATTATTGTTGTTCTGGTAGTGTCAGTATAGGATTAGATACATTAAAAGTGGCCATCTCACTGTCCCATCTTAACATTATTGTTGTTCTGGTGGTGTCAGTATAGGATTAGATACATTAAAGCTGGCCATCTCACTGTCCCATCTTAACATTATTGTTGTTCTGGTGGTGTCAGTACAGGATTAGATACATTAAAACTGGCCTTCTCACTGTCCCATCTTAACATTATTGTTGTTCTGGTAGTGTCAGTATAGGATTAGATGCATTAAATCTGGCCTTCTCACTGTCCCATCTTAACATTATTGTTGTTCTGGTGGTGTCAGTATAGGATTAGATACATTAAAACTGGCCTTCTCACTGTCCCACCTTAACCTCATTGTTGTTCTGGTGGTGTCAGTATAGGATTAGATACATTAAAACTGGCCTTCTCACTGTCCCATCTTAACATTATTGTTGTTCTGGTGGTGTCAGTATAGGATTAGATACATTAAAACTGGCCTTCTCACTGTCCCATCTTAACATCATTGTTGTTCTGGTGGTGTCAGTATAGGGTTAGATACATTAAAACTGGCCTTCTCACTGTCCCATCTTAACATCATTGTTGTTCTGGTGGTGTCAGTATAGGATTAGATACATTAAAACTGGCCTTCTCACTGTCCCATCTTAACATTATTGTTGTTCTGGTAGTGTCAGTATAGGATTAGATACATTAAAGCTGGCCATCTCACTGTCCCATCTTAACATTATTGTTGTTCTGATGATGTCAGTATAGGATTAGATACATTAAAACTGGCCATCTCACTGTCCCATCTTAACATTATTGTTGTTCTGGTGGTGTCAGTATAGGATTAGATATATTAAAACTGGCCTTCTCACTGTCCCATCTTAACATTATTGTTGTTCTGGTGGTGTCAGTATAGGATTAGATACATTAAAACTGGCCTTCTCACTGTCCCATCTTAACATTATTGTTGTTCTGGTGGTGTCAGTATAGGATTAGATACATTAAAACTGGCCTTCTCACTGTCCCATCTTAACATTATTGTTGTTCTGATGGTGTCAGTATAGGATTAGATACATTAAAACTGGCCTTCTCACTGTCCCATCTTAACATTATTGTTGTTCTGGTGGTGTCAGTACAGGATTAGATACATTAAAACTGGCCTTCTCACTGTCCCATCTTAACACTATTGTTGTTCTGGTGGTGTCAGTATAGGATTAGATACATTAAAACTGGTCTTGTTACTGTCCCATCTTAACATCATTGTTGTTCTGGTGGTGTCAGTATAGGATTAGATACATTAAAACTGGCCTTCTCACTGTCCCATCTTAACATTATTGCTGTTCTGGTGGTGTCAGTATAGGATTAGATACATTAAAACTGGCCTTCTCACTGTCCCATCTTAACATTATTGTTGTTCTGGTGGTGTCAGTACAGGATTAGATAAGTCCCCCTTCCTTCACATCCCTGGGATTGTTATCCCCGTGGGCCCTATCACCTGAGGTGGGTGTCGACGTAAAAACTGAACCAAATCAATCAATCAATACAGCACATCATCTCTTGCGCCACTCTCACCAGAAATGACTGACCTCGCGCTGTGTTAGACTGCTGTCACTACAGTACTGTCTTCTTCATGTCCTCTTCCATGTCTTCTACTGTCGTCTATGTCTTCTTCCCCTTCTTATGAAGATATACTTTGGTGATAACTCGTACACATGTAAATAAAAAGTTTAGATACCACCGTCCTGGTTTTATGTGTGTTCGAAAGGAAGAGTCCTTAATCTGCCTCTGACCTTGCACAACTATAGTATATCCCCTTCACCTTAACCAACCTCACTTCGGGATACCTCCCCTTCCGTCTATTATATATACATCAAGATGATTTAACGCCTTCTGAACATTATTATTATCATAGTAAGAATATGTAATAATCATCAATCTGTTTCAGTTTGTCTGCACTCAAAATAAATTCCATCAGCACTGCTGCCACTGAGCACTGTGTGGAGAAGACCCACAATGGTCATGACAACAGCCACAAGCCTGCACATAAGCCCCGCGCAGGCAAGGTCTTGGGTTTCTACGTAGCACTGAATTTAATGTCTATCCTTGTACTGGTCTGTCAATGAAACAGTCTAGACCACAGCTTATTGAAGTGTATATCTCCATCCGCAATTTCAAAAATGAGTCGTGTCGAAACGAATGAAAACACGTCCAGCCTCCCCACCCCCTATACAAACTGTGCATCAACCTCCCAGACAACCATATCATAGAAACCCACTCCCAGACAATACAGGCAGTCCCCATCTGCCCACCACTAATACGATTTATCGTCTCTATCACCCTTCTTCTCCCAGCACATCCTTCACCTCTGATAAAAAAAAAATCATCTTGCTGTATTCCCGCAATTTCTTCTTTACCCAGATGGAGAAAATGACAGATTTTTCATGCAAGAACGGCATGATTTTTCCCCTTCATTGGGTTGATGAATTAGACCAAGCCATTCATAAAAGAATGGTACCATTTTTTTGTATCTAGGCAAGCACATGACACAGGTGTTTTCCTGTAAGATTAACACTCCATTGTTGTTTCTTTCCCCCAGGCACGCGTGAAATAACAATCTTAGTTCTTCTGGTGATACTTCTCATCAATGTGATCATTCTGAGCCTGATCATCATTCTGAAGTATAAAAGGTGAGATGTTTGAACAAGTTGAAACTGCCTTTGCACTACGTAGTGTTCTACTTTCCGACTCCACCAATATCCCGCCCCCCTAGACCCGTAACCCGCCAAGACAGTCGGAACAGACGTGGACCTGTTTAGGTCTACATGTATATTGTGGTGCTGCTTCTACGATTTTTCTTCTTTCGTTCGCCGTCTACATGGTCATTCTCATCCGATGTAGATAAGTGTGTAGTGTAGATAAGTGTGTAGAGATTTTCGTGTAGATGAGTGTGTATATATTTCATAACAACTTATGATACAAACAACTAACAACTTATGATACCGACAACTAATGACATGATACAAACAACTAACAACTTAATGCTACCAATTTTGAAGAACAAGGTCTCCCAACAGTGTAAAAATCGCTACTCACAGTTCCGTAGCTTTCGATGGCGTTCTCGCCATCTTCGTCAGCGCTCTAATGCTGTCTGCGTGAATCTCTACTCAGATCTCGCGAACATGGGATGAACCCAGTTCACGAGATCGAATCAGAGAATGGTACACCGGGGGCAGGGTGTAACGGCCCCGGTCCCTGTTGAGCGGGGGGTTGGTGGCTGCGATGTAGATGGCCTCCTTGACTCCTCGCTGGAACCACTTATTTTTCTCTGTCCAGGATGTTGACATTGTCCACACTGAATTGATGTTTTTCGGCGTGTAGGTGAGCTCCTACTGGAGAAGAGTCCCTCTTGTGTTCTGTTAGTCTCTTCTGAAGGGGGCGTTCAGTTTCACCGACATAATGTTGGTTACAGTCCTGGCAGTCTATTCTGTATATAATGCCAGCTTTGTCGAGTTTGCTGGTTTTGTCCTTGGGGGTGACCAGCTGGCTGCGTATGGTGTTGGAAGGTTTGGAATGTACAGCCACCCCCAGTTTTCTGATCTTTCTGGACAGAGCGTCACTCACACCTCCTACGTATGGGATGGTGATGTGTCCCTTGCGCTGGTGTTGTTTCACTGGCTGTTGGGATGCGGTGTTGGATTTCCTGCCTCCCGGGCTGTTCCAGGCCCACTTTTTGTAGCCCGAGATGGTGAGCACTTTTTTCAGGTGGTTTGTCTCCTTGTCTTTTGCCTCTTGGGTACTGCATATGGTGTTAGCTCTGTGGGTAAGGGTTCGAATCACTCCCAGTTTGTGTTCAAGGGCTGGTGGCTGTCGAACTGTAAATATTGGTCCGTATGAGTTGGTTTACGGTAGACCGAGAAGGATAGAATGCCATCAGTTCTGGTGATGAGGGTGTCCAGCATGGCTATGGAGTTGTTCTGTTCCACTTCCCTCGTGAATTTGATGGCTGGGTGTTGGTTGTTCAGATGTTCTGTGAACTGTTCGACCAGTTGCTGGGGGAGGATAGTCATGGTGTCGTCTACGTAGCGCCCCCAGTATCGTGGTGGGGAGTGGAAAGAAGCCAATGCTTTCTCTTCAAAATCCTCCATGAACAGGTTGGCTACTATTGGGCTTACTGGGGAGCCCATGGCTGCTCCTTCTTTTTGTTGGTAGAATTCACCTTGGAAGGTGAAGTAGGTGGTGGTGAGGCAGCAGGACAAGAGTTCACATACGTCGTCCACTGTGAGAGATGTACGTTGGTGGAGGGTTTGGTCGTTTTGTAACCTTCGGCGTATGATCTCTATGCTTTCTTTCACTGGTACGCTGGTAAATAGGGCAGAGACATCATATGACACAAGGAGTTCATCATGAGCGAGGGTGTAGTTACTCAGTTTTTCCACTAGGTCAGCACTGTTGTGGATGTGATGATCTGTGTGTCCTACGAGAGGTGATAGGATGTCCGCCACAAATCTAGCCGTCTCATACATGATGGAACCTCTGGATGCGACTATGGGACGGAGGGGGACTTCTTTCTTGTGGACTTTGGGTAGACCATAGAACTTGGGGACGTCGGACACAGTTGGGTATAATTTCCTGTACTGTTCTAATGACAGGCGGTCCGTCTCTTTCAGGCGTTTCAGTGTGTCTTTCAGTTTGTTGGAAAACTTGGAAGTAGGATCTTTCTTGAGGCGTTCATATGTTGTAGTATCTTCCAGAAGTTTGCTTGCCTTCTCATAGTACATGGGTCTAGGCATGATGACTGTGGCACGACCTTTGTCAGCTGGTAGGATCATCGTGGCGTGTTCGTTCTTTAAATCCGCCAGAGCCCGTCTTTGGTCCGGTGTTAAGTTGGATTTCGGTAGTTTGGCCTGTTTCATGATTCTGACACAGTCTGATCTTAAGTGTGTGGCTTCTTCTGAATTAGGGCCAATATACCTGCAAGCTGTTTCAATGCTTGTGATGAGGTCTACCACTGGAAGCTTGTTAGGGGCTACGGCGAAATTTAGTCCTTTCTCTAGTACTTCCTGTTCTGGTTTAGTGAGTTGGCGATCTGATAGATTGATCACCCACCTCTCTTTGGTCTTTCTTTTTGTTTCTTCCGGTACAGGTGTAATCTCGCTTTTGTCATTCTGTTGTCTCCTGTTGTTTTTTGGTGCTAGAAGTTCGAATTTCTTTCGATGGCGTTGGCGTACTTTGTCCCATTCTATTCGTCGTGTGTTGTTTAGCCACTCTTTGATTTCGGAGAGCATAGCATCTGGTAGTGTGCTAGAGCTCAGTCTTTCCTCGAGGTCTTGGATTTTCCCTTCCAGACAAGTGATGCGGGTGTTGATTTGCTTGATGCGTTCGTTCATGAGTGCTCGTTGTGCCTGATTGATGATATTATTTGCTGCTGTTCCTTTCATCGAAGTTTTGATTTTTAGGCTGGTGGGAAAGACGCCGTGATGTTTGCAGTGCAGTGTGAAGTGTAGATGGTTCCTGAACTTCGCTAGGGAGCAGTGTAATTTCTCTGATTCACGAAAGGTAGTGATGATCGTCCGATCGTAATCGCGAATGAGACGTAGGGGAAGTTTCAACAGTTGGGGGGTAGACATAATGCTACCAATTTTGAAGAACAAGGTCTCCCAACAGTGTAAAAATCGCTACTCACAGTTCCGTAGCTTTCGATGGCGTTCTCGCCATCTTCGTCAGCGCTCTAATGCTGTCTGCGTGAATCTCTACTCAGATCTCGCGAACATGGGATGAACCCAGTTCACGAGATCGAATCAGAGAATGGTACACCGGGGGCAGGGTGTAACGGCCCCGGTCCCTGTTGAGCGGGGGGTTGGTGGCTGCGATGTAGATGGCCTCCTTGACTCCTCGCTGGAACCACTTATTTTCTCTGTCCAGGATGTTGACATTGTCCGCACTAAAAAGTTATGATACAAACAACTAATAACTTATGACGCCAACAAGTAACAAGTTATGATACAAACAACTAACAACTTATGATACAAACAACTAACAACTTATGATACAAACAACTAATAACTTATGATACAACACACTTCTCTCCAAACCAGATTCTTTCAAGTCTGCTATTGTTCACCCTCTCCTCAAGAAATACAATTTAGACCCAAATGAACTGAAAAATTACCGGCCTATCTCTAATCTCTCTTTTTTGTCAAAACTGCTTGAAAACGTTGTCCTCAAACAACTGAACTCTCACCTGTCTACCAACAATCTCCTCAATCCTTTCCAGTCAGCCTACCGCCAGTGCCATAGCACTGAAACTGCCTTGCTACACATTCTCAACAATCTCCTCCTTGCAACTGATACTGGCAAAGTCTCTCTCCTCACACTCCTTGATCTGTCTGCAGCCTTTGATACCATTGATCATGGTATTCTCCTTTCTAGACTTCATCATACTTTTGGCATCTCTGACATTGCTCTCTCCTGGTTCACTTCTTATCTATCAAACAGAAAACAAACTGTTCTCATCAATGGCACTTACTCTCAACCTGCATACCTGACCTGTGGTGTTCCACAAGGATCTGTCCTTGGCCCTGTTCTTTTCACTCTTTACACCTCCCCCCTGTCCACCATCATCAACTCCCACTCTATAAAACACCACTTCTATGCTGACGACACCCAACTTCAAGACAGTGACTCAGCTGACAATATACAGCGCCTCCTGACTCGCACCACTGAGTGTTACTCGGACATCAAAAATTGGATGACATACAACAAACTTCAGCTAAATGATGACAAGACAGAAGCTATCCTCATTGGCACCCGTCAGAAACTTTCTCAGCTGCCTTCTCTTTCTCTCCCATTATGTAACACATCAGTCCCAATTTCTGATTCAGCTAAAAACCTTGGTGCCTGCATTGACTCTACCCTCTCCATGAACAACTTTGTTTCTCAAACTGCCAGATCTTGCTACTATCACCTCCATCGTATAAGCCTGATCAGGAAGTATCTCTCTGTCGAAACAACTGCAAAAGTCGTTCTCTCCTTCATAATGTCTCGCATTGACTATTGCAATTCACTCCTGTCCGGTCTTCCTGCCTCCACAACTCACATCCTACAGCGCATTCAAAACAATGCTGCACGACTTGTACTCAAAAAGAAAAAAGCTGACCACATATCTCCTCTCCTGGCACAACTTCACTGGCTCCCTGTATCAAAGCGCATACAGTACAAACTAGACACCATGTGCTACAAAAGCCTCAATAACGCAGCCCCCGATTACCTGTCAAGCCTACTTGAGATCTATGTTTCCTCACGTACCCTCCGCTCTCCCTCTGATCCTCTGACTTTTCGTTTTCCACGCACTAAGCTCAATACCTATGGTCCACGAGCCTTCTCTGTTTCTGGTCCGCTCTCCTGGAACAAACTTCCTCTCTCGGTCCGTCAGCAACCTACTTTTGTCTCCTTCAAGTCCACTCTCAAAACTCACCTTTTCTCCTCTGCATAAAATCCTGACCTCACTCAATCCCCTCTGCAGCCTGTCTCCACTCGGAGGGGAATCGCATTGTAATATATAATTGTATATAATATGCTCTCTATAATTTTCCATTGTTTTTATTCTTTCTCCCCATTTATAGCCGTGTGTGTGTATTTTGTGTGTGTGTGTGTGTGTGTGTGTGTGTGTGTGTGTGTGCGTGGGTGCGTGTGTGTGCGTGCGTGCGTGCGTGTGTGTGCGTGTGTGCGTGTGTGTGTGTTTCAGCGCTTAGATTTGATTTTATCAAGATTTTGCGCTATATAAATATTGTAATTATTATTATTATTATTATTATTATTATTATTATTATTATTATTATATTATTAATTATTAATTATTGATTATTAATTATTATACAAACAACTAATAACTTTTGACGCAAACAACTGATGACATATGACGGAAATACGAGCGTACTGATATCTTATGATGCCATAACCAATTACTACTGATGGAGACGACTAATGACTTATGACGCAAACAAACTTATAACTTTTGATGTAAACAGCTAAAACCCAACTGTGATATCAAGCTTGACACACGTACATGCATGCACTGAACTGATGTAGGACGTAAAACAGCAACCAGCCAAGCAACCAGTTAATCAACCAAGCAACCAAAACTTACATGATGTAATCTCACTGGCAGGATCAGACAATGGTGGATGGCTAAAAGGACCAGAGCACAAAAGCGGATGGCTAAAAGGACCAGAGCACCAGAGTGGATGGCTAAAAGGACCAGAGCACCAGAGTCCACAGACGTGGAACTTGAAACAGAATCTTTAACGGAAGAAAAGGATCCAAAAGAGGATGAGAACTCACCTGGTATGAAACTGGCAGACTACTGCTACAACAAGGTACGTCAAATTTAGTCCATGAATGAATGAATGCATGATAGAGTAAACGATTTACGGAATTAGTGATGGAATGAATGAACGCATGATGACGTGAATGGATGAAGTAATGGAAAGAAAGGATGAATCAATAATAAATGGACGAAATAATGAATAGATGGATGGATGAGGAAATAAATTCATGAATAAACGAATGAATGAGTGAGTGGATAATTGGTTGAATAAAGCCTTGTGAAGAGATTAAAACTTAGTGTTGGCGCCAACTTGTAGACAATAAAGATGAGAGTTTTCGCCGCCATTTTTTAATGTTAAGAATTAAAAAACAATACTCATACATAAATGATAAGAAAACCTGTTCAGTTTGTCCCTCTGGTATATTTCACACTTGACTTACACTCTCGCAAGTATTCTTGCGGTGACTGCTGTTACATTCTGAACACTAAGAAAATTACGTACACATTACGTGGAAATATTGTGACGTCATTCGTTGTGATGTCATGTTGGCCACTGTCATTCCAAACGCCATGGCCATGGTTAGCGTTGAAAAAACAGTGCATTACATTGAAACATAATTTTATAAAGGAGGTTCTGACACAGATATCCTAAAACCACAACAACGTAGCCTATATGTGGATCACAAGCTCTTTCGCAGGCTGCAGGTTATAAATAGGTGTCATTCTTTAAAGATGGATGAAATGACACTAAAGGCAGTAATAGATGAGAGAGACCAGCTGCAGCTACCGACGAGAAAAAAAAAGTTTAAAAAGTTAGAGAAATTTTGAATGATGACAGTGGACAATGAGTGAAGGAATTGCTCATGACAGTGGTGTTAGTCATGAATTAATTTCTGTGATTTTAACAAGTAAATTTGAAATGAGACGTTGAATATGAAGAAAGGGTGCAGATCACTATTGCAGAGGTACAAAAATGAAGGGTTTTATCAGGGGAGTTAAGCAATACCCCATACATTCAAATGGATGTGATCTCCCTTACAGATAAGTTTAATCATACAACACTGGGTAAAGCGAACAAGAAACACCCAAAGGTGCTGGATGGGATCCAGAGCACCAATGCCTCACCAGGCTCTGTAAATATTTTAGGGAACATCTAGGCCTTCTATAAAAAAGGAAAAGTCCTAACATGTAAAAATAGAATGCTGAACTCTCCCATCGATCTGGCCAAGATTATTTCCCTTTTTAGATTTAAGAAGTAGGACCATCCACATTATACTTTCTTGTTATGTTCTGTTATTTCTGATGAACAGACCCGCACTAATCACACACATAATATACACATCCACACGCACACATACATGCTCACAGATTCTCCTGCGCCCTGCCCACACAAACACACACAGACACATACACAGACACAGACACACACACACACACACACACACACACACATACAAACACACAAACACACACACACACTCTCTCTCTCTCCCTCTCTCACCATCCTCTCCACACACACATACAAACACACAAACACACACACACACACACACGTTCACGCACACGAACATACACACACACACACACATACACACACACACACACACACACACACACACACACACACACACACACACACACACACACACACAAGCACACTCAGAAAAACACACACACACACACGCATGCGCACACACACACACATATACACAAACAAACACACTGACACACATACACATACAGGGGCATCCGCTCCTCTCTGCACTTCTCCTGGATTTGGCGAAGGGAGAAGACCATGTCTACCGTGGATCTCTCTGCTCGAAAACCACACTGTGATTCCAGGTAGACGCGTTCAGCCAGTTTCTGCAGGTGGATTAGGAGGACCCGAGCATAGACTTTGCCAACAATGCTGAGGAGCGAGATACCTCTGTAGTTGTTGCAGTCGCTCCTTTCGCCCTTGTTTTTGTACAGGGTGACGATCTTGACGTCCCTCATGTCCTGTGGTACAGCTCCCTCATTCCAACACTGACAGAGAACTGCGTGCAAAGGGTGCAGAAGAGAAGTCTTGCAGTGCTTGATGAGGTCTGGGGGAATTCCGTCGTTGCCAGGTGCCTTCCCTGATGCCAGGCTATCAATGGCCTTGCTGAGTTCGTCCGCAGTTGGCTCTGCGTCAAGTTCTTCCATTACCGGTATGTACTTGATGGCATCGAGGGCTGAGGGGGACACCATGTTCTGTGTGGAGTAGAGGTTGGAGTAGTGTTCCACCCATCTTTCCATCTGTTGGCTAGGATTGCTGATTACTTCCCCAGTAGAGGATTTGAGGGGGCGATCTTGCTCTGTGTTGGTCCCAGTGCCTTCTTGATGCCATCATACATTCCTCAGATATTGCCTCTTTCAGCAGCACTCTGTAACTCTTCGCTGAGCTCTGTCCAGTACTCGTTTGCGCAGCGCCTGGCGTTAAGCTGAACCTTACTTCTGGCAGCCCTGAGGATTTGCAGGTTCTTCTCACTGGGTGACCGCTTATACTTGGTGAGTGCGGCACGCTTGGCCTCAACAGTGGGAGTCATCTCTGATGATTTGGCCTCAAACCAGTCATGGGACTTCAGTTTTCTTCCCAAAGGTGGCCATAGCAATGCGGTGCATGGTGTCTCGTAGCGTTTCCCATCTCTCAGTGGCAGAGTCTCTGGGCTGCAATGCATCGTATTCTCTCTGAAAGGCCTCTGCGAACTGTTCTACAAGATCTGGCTGAGACATCTTGCTGACGTCAATGCGAGGGTTCCCTTGTTTCTTTGAGCAGTGGAACTTCTTTGGTTGCAGTCTGATCTTGCAACATACCAGAGAGTGGTCTGTGTCGCAGTCTGCGCTGTGATAAGAGCGAGTGTGGAGAACGTTTTTGATAGCGGCACGTCTTACTAGGATCAAATCCAGTTGGTGCCAATGTTTTGAGGGGGGATGTCTCCAGGAGACTTTGTGCTGAGGCTTCTTCTTGAAGAAGGAGATGGCGATGCACAGTTCATGGCAGGCGCAAAACTCAAGCAGTCGCTGTCCATTCTCATTCATTTTCCCCACTCCAAAGGAACCGAGGCAGAAGGGCCATGAGTCATTGTCTGCACCCACTCTGGCATTGAAGTCGCCCAGGAGAACAAGTTGTTCTGTCCTGGGGATGTTTCTTATGGTTGATGCAAGATTTTCGTAGAACTCATCCTTGGTGTCTGGAGAGGCGGACAGAGTTGGGGCTTAAACGCTGATGAGAGTGACATAGCCTTCGGTGGTGTTAAGGCGGAGAGTCAAGAGTCGTTCTGAACCACCGCTGCCTGGTTCAATCATGTTCAGCAGGCTGTTCCTTACTGCAAAGCCTACTCCGTGCTCTCTTGGGGCATCAGAACTCTTTCCTTGCCAGAAGAAGGTGTAGTCCCTTTCCTTTAGTGTTCCTGAGTCAGCCAGCCGTGTTTCCTGCTGAGTGGCAATGTCCACATTGAGCCTCTTTAGTTCGCTGTTTATGACGGCGGTTTTTCTGGCGTCGCTGATGTCTTGCAGATCTTGGGAGAGCCCAGGCATCATTGTTCGGACATTCCAACAGCCCAGTTTCACTGCTGATCCTTTTCCTGATCCGTTTCTTGAATTTGAATTTTTCTTTTTGTTTGGTGCGGTAATTAACGACCGACTTGTCAGATTTTCTCCTAATCTTCATGCACCCAATGAAGAAGGCAGGTCGTGGCGGGACCGCACCTAACTGGCTGGGGGCTGCCCAGCTTAAGTGGGCGGTAGCTGTCCAGTAAGACACGAAGGTCTCTCCACCGCCAAAAGCAACCCCTGGCGTCAGCTCTACGCCAGTTGAGCAATGACTTATCACCTGTATCTGTTGCTTCCCGTGTTGTGCCGACACTAGTGTTAGTAGCGAGGCTGGAGTGTCCTCTCGAGGTCGTAGGTGCAGAGTGTTTGTGGATGAATGGACGGATGTAAGCCTGGGCAGTGTAATATGGAAGACAGGCTGTTGCCCATGCAACTTGTCCCCCCTCTCCACCTCGCTGACAGATCCAAAGGAACAGCAGGGCTGTTACGTTTTGGTGCCAACGCGGCCGCAGGAGCTGCCGGAAAGTGACAAATTTTGCCATACAACCGCCTTAGGGGCCCCACACCGGATTTACTGTCAGGGTTTACTCCCTTAGCTAGAGGGCCGCGGGTAGCTCTCCAGAGCTGGCGCCCTTTGATGGATCTAATTTATTTCCACCAGGGTTTCTAGCCACCCTCCTCACCATCCTCCTGAGAGGACTGGTGGGGTTGCTGGTTTAGTCGCCAGCAATTCGACCCTATGACAGGTAGTACTGGGTTCCAAGTTACCAGTAGCGGATACATCTATCCGACCTGACAATTGATAGTAACAGCAGTAATAATAATGATGATACTGGTCACAATAGTAATTATGAAAATTCCAGTCGTAATAATGAATCAATAATAATGATGATAGTTATAATAATGATAATAACAATAATGGTAATAAAAATAATAAATGAATGATGATGATGATGGTGGTGGTGGTGATGATGATGATGATAATGGTGATGATGATGATGATGGTGGTGGTGGTGGTGATGGTGGTGGTGATGATTGTGATGATGATGGTGATGATGATGATGATGATGATGATGATGATGGTGGTGATGATGATGGTGGTGGTAGTGGTGGTGATGGTGATGATAATGGTGGTGGTGATGATGATGATGATGATAGTGGTGATGATGATGGTAATGGTGGTGATGATGATGGTAGTGGTGGTGATGATGATGATGATGATGATGATGATGGTGATGATGATGATGATGAATGTAATGTAATGCATTTTAATACAACATTGTATAGTATTACGAGTCATGTAGTGTTATGTAATGTACTTTGATATAAAATAGTGAAGTGGTGTACATCATAATGCAGCGGTTTCAAATACGTAGTCAGGGTTTCTGACAGCACATAAATATGCATCCCTGATACTTTGAAAACCAAAACGAGGCACTGCATATTTGTCAAGCGTGTCCCCTTGGACCATCAAAAATTTTCCAGAATGAATGGAGCAAAAGACTGATAAACCGTGTATCAGATTGCTGTAGTCCTGACACAGCGATCGTCTGCCATGAGAAAGAGTTCTTTCCCTTGGGGTTTCCTACCTTACTTCTTTCTTTCTTTTTCCTTCCACTTGTATCGGTGGGCGTCGCGGGAGATACAGTCGTCTGTCAGCAGCAAGGCGGGCGGCCTGGAGAAGGGACATCTCGTGAGCTCTGAGGATGTCTGCCACGGAGTCGCTCCATCGTCGTCTTGGTCTTCCTCTGGCTCTCCAGCCAGAGTATCTGGTGTTGTATGCCCGAAGAGCTGGATGGTTTAAGGGCATACGTGTGAGGTGTCCGAACCACTTGATCCTCATATGTTCGATGTGTTGTAGGATTGGTGTTGCTCCTACCATGTCTCGTATCACCTCATTTCTGATCTTGTCCCGCCTTGTCTTGTTTACTGCTTTCCTCAGGCATTTCATTTCACAGGTGACCAGTTTTCTCTCGAGGACTTTAGTTAGGGACTATGTCTGGCACTGGTATGTCAGCGTTGGTAGAAAAATGGCGTTGATGAGTTTCGCCTTAGTGCTGGTGGGAATGCTGGGGTGTTTTCAGGAGAGGGGCAAGTTGGTAGCTGACTGCGTTGGCTTTCTGGCATCTGGTCTCGATTTCTCTGTCTAGTTTGCCATTTTCGGTGAAGATGCTGCCCAGGTATTTAAATTCACTGGCTTGCTTCAACTGGGTTCCGTTGATGTTGATGTCCAGTTTGTTTGGTCTCTTACTGACAGTCATGACCTCGGTCTTGCTGACGCTGATCTTTATGCCGTATGTTTCGCAGCTTTCAATGAGCTGGTCTGTGTGCTCCTGTAGCTGTATCTTGTCATTGTGCACCATTGCCTGGTCGTCTGCAAACATGAGTTCATTGAGTGCCTCAGGGTCTGGGTTTGCCTCCTTCGTAATCTGATCCATATAGATCACGAAGAGAAGAGGGGAGAGATTACAGCTCTGCCTTACTCCCGATGTCACTCGGAACCAGTCAGATGTTCCACTGGGGTGCGGACTGCACTCCTGCTGTTGGCGTAGATGGCCCGAATGTTGTCTAGCAGCTGGCCCTTGATGTCGTACTGCTCGAGGACCTTCCATAGCTTGTCTCTGTTGACTCGATCAAAGGCCTTTTCTTGATCAACGAATACAAGATGGCCCTCCCTTACGATTACCCATAATTTTTTGTGCTGTTTCCGAAAAACAAAGGAAAGAAAGAGCACAGCAATATATCTCCAGCAGCGTATCTTCACAGAACTACCCTACCTACCTATCCACCTACCCTACCCTACCTTAACCTACCCTATCCTACCCTATCTTAACCTACCCTACCCTACCCTACCTACCCTACCCTACCTTAACCTACCCTACCCTACCCTACCTTACCTACCCTACCTACCCTACCTTACATACCCTACCTACCCTACCTTACATACCCTACCCTACCCTAACCTTACCTACCCTACCCTACCATACCATACCTTACATACCCTACCCTACCTTACATACCCTACCCTACCTTACATACCCTACCCTACCCCACCATACCCTACCCTACCCTACCTTACATACCCTACCCTACCCCACCATACCTTACATACCCTAGGCCTACCCTATCCTAACTTACATACCTACCCTACCCAATCTATCCTACCCTACTACCTCATACCTACATACCTACCCTATCCTACCTTACCTACCCTACCTTACATACCCTACCTAACATACCCTACCCTACCTTACATACCCTACCTTACATACCCTACCCTACCTACCTTACATACCCTACCTTACCCTACCCTACTCTACCCTACCTTACATACCCTACCCTACCCTACCTAACCCTATCCTACCCTACCCTACCTACCATACTCTACCATACCCTACCTTACCTACCTACCCTACCTTACCTACCCTACCCTACCCTGCCCTACCATACCCTACCTTACATACCTTACCCTACCATACCCTACCTTACATACCTACCCTACCATACCCTACCATTCCCTACCTTACATACCCTACCCTACCATACCATACCTTAACTAACCCTACCCTAACTTACCTTACCTACCCTACCTTACATACCCCACCCTACCATACCTTACATACCCTACCCTACCCTACCTTAATACCCTACCCTACCCTGCCTTAATACCCTACCCTACCATACATACCCTACCCTACCTTACATACCCTACCCTACCTTATCCTACACTACACCTACCCTAACTCTACCCTACCTTACATACCCTACCTACCCTACCCTACCTTACATAACCTACACTACCCTACCCTACCTTACATAACCTACCCTACTCTACCCTACCCTACCTTTCATACCGTACTCTATCCTACCCTACCTTACATACCCTACCTTAACCTACCTGACATACCCTACCCTACCTACATACCATACCCTACCTACATACCTACCCTAACCATAACCCAACCATTACCTACCCTACTCTACTCTACCCTATCCTACTCTACCCTATCCTACCTACCTCATCTACCCTACCTTACCTACCCTACCCTACCTACCCTACCCTACCTTACCTACCTTCTACCTTTACCTACCTGGTACTACCTTACCTACCCTACTTTACCTACTCTACCCTATCATACCATACCATACTCTACCTACCATACCTTACCTACCCTACCATACCCTACCCTACCTTACCTAAACTACCTTACCTACCCTACCTTACCTACCTACCCTACCATACCCTACCATACCTTACCTACCCTACCTTGCCCTCCCTACCCTACCTACTACCCTACCCTACCATACCATACCCTACTCTACACTACCTTACCTACCCTACACCCTACCTACCCTACCTACCCTACCTACCCTACCCTACCTACCCTACCCTACCCTACCCTACCCTACTTACATACCCACCTTACCCTACCCTACCCTACCTAACCCTACCCTATCCTACCCTACCTACCATACCATACCATACCCTACATTATCCTACCCTACCATACCCTACCCTACCCTACTATACCCTACCTTACATACCCTACCCTACCTTACCTCCCCTACCATACCATACCATACCCTACCTTACATACCTACCCTACCATACCTACCTTACATACCTACCCTAACCCTTACTACCTTACATACCCTACACTACCTTACATACCCTACCCTACCTTAACCTACCTTACATACCTACCCTACCATACCCTACCTTAACCTACCCTACCTAACCTACCTTACATACCCTAGCCTACCCTATCTTACATACCCTACCTTAACCTACCTGACATACCCTACCCTACCCTACCATAGCCTACCCTACCCTACCTTACATACCCTACCCTACCTTAACCTACCCTACCCTACCTTACCTACCCTACCATACCCTAACTCTACTCTACCCTACTTTTACCTACCCTACCCTACCCTACCATCACCATATCCTACCTTACCTACCTTACCCTACCATACCTTACCTACCTACCCTACCCTACCTACCCTTTTCTACCCTACCCTACCTACCTTACATACCCTACCCTACCTTACATACACCTACCTTACCCTACCCTACCCTACCTTACATACCCTACCCTAACTTAGGTTCTACCCTACCCTACACCTACCCTACCCTACCCTACCTTACATACCCTACCCTACCCAACCCTACTTACCTACCATACCCTACCCTACCCTACCTTACATACCCTACCTTACCCTACCTTACATACCACCCTACCCTACCTTACATACCCTACCCTACCTACCACCTACCTACCCTACCATACCATACCCATCCATACCCGACCTTACCTACCCTACCTACCTACCCTACTCTACCATACCCTACTCTACCCTACTTTACCTACCCTACCTACTCTACTCTACCTTACCTACCCTACCCTACCATACCATACCCTACTCTACCCTACCTTACCTACCCTAACCCTACCCTACTCTACTCTACCCTACTTTTACCTACCCTACCCTATCCTACCATACTCTACCTTACCTATCTTACCCTATCCTACCATACCTTACCTACCCTACCCTACCTACCTACCCTATCGTACCCTACCACCCTACCTTACATACCCTACCCTACCTTACATACCCTACCTTACTCTACCCTACCCTACCTTACATACCCTACCCTACCCTACCCTTACATATCCTACCCAACCCTACCTTACCTACTGTACCCTAACCCTACCTTACATACCCTACCCTACCTTACCTACCCTACCATACCATACCATACCCTACCCTACCCTTACTAACATACCTACCCTACCTTACATACCCTACCCTACCTTACATACCCTACCCTACCCTACCTTAGCCTACCTTACCCTACCATACCTACCTTAACTACCCTACCTACCCTACCTTACATACCTACTCTACCCTACTCTACCCTATCCTACCTATCTTACCTACCCTACCTTACCTACCTACCTACCCTACCCTACACCTTACATACCCTACCCTACCCTATCTTAACCTACCTTACATACCCTACCCTACCGTACATGAAGGCCTACAGAGTGTGAGACTGTTTTTGACCACCCTGTGATAATGCATGAAGGCCTACAGAGTGTGAGACTGTTCTTGACCACCACCCCTGTTTGACCACTTAATGCATGAAGGCCCACAGTGTGTGAGACTGTTCTTGACCACCCTGTGATAATGCATGAAGGCCTACAGAGTGTGAGACTGTTCTTGACCACCCTGTGATAATGCATGAAGGCCCACAGGTGTGAGACTGTTCTTGACCACCCTGTGATAATGCATGAAGGCCACAAGTTGAGACTGTTCTTGACCACCCTGTGATAATGCATGAAGGCCCACATTTTGGTGTGAGACTATAAAAGCATGAAGGCCTACAGAGTGTGAGACTGTTCTTGACCACCCTGTGATAATAGCATGAAGGCCCACAGTGTGTGAGACTATAATGCATGAAGGCCCTACAGTGTGTGAGACTGTTCTTGACCACCCTGTGATAATGCATGAGTATCTGGATGATACTGATAATGTACAGAGTTTTCTTTTCTGACTCGAGACTGTATTATAAGGGTACTACACGTTTCCTCTCCTAGTGTTGGTCCAGGTCTGAGAGATACAGTTACCTGCAGTTCTAGGATAATACCGATAATGTATGGAGTGTTCTTTCCCCGGTCGAGATTGCATTATCTGTGGCACTAGACGTTTCGTTTCCTGGTGCGGTGACGTTTCTCTCCTGGTATCCAGGCCTGAGAGATACAGATACCTGCAGTTCTAGGATGATAGTGATAATATACGGAGGTTTTTGTTTTCTGGTTGAATACTGTGTAAGGGGTACTGCATGTTTCCTCTCCTGTGTCAGTCCAGGGTCTGAGAGATACAGATGCCTGCAGTGCTAGGAAGTTTGAGCTACATGGTACACGTAGTGTTTATATAATCATGTGACTATACGCATGGCACTATACATCATCATTCTGTCTGTATAGGGAGAACAAGAACCAGATGGAGAATGGAACACAGCTCCTTAACTCAATCGAACTGTGCCGTACACGGCTGTACATCGCCTTTCACGCTGCATGGAGCTATGCCGCACGCAGGTGTACGTCAGAGTTTCAACTTTTTTTTTGGTGGCCGTAATAAATGAATAAGGGAAGTAAATCATGCACTAACGTGATCTTGGTGTTTTATTTCACAGTTCCTTCCCTTAGACCGCGTTGTGAGTTGTATTTTTGCTTTAGTAGCAGTTTTTCGATGCTATATGCGGTTCTTTGTTTACACACGCAAATTCACTGTTCTTGATTACACCAAGTAAATATGAGGTGGTGTTTGTGTTATTGCACATAAACTGTACATTCTTGTGTAAATATTCCTGTGGATAATTGGTTTCATTGGTGGAAAAAAACACATATGTGACTGGTTCTTGCGAACGGGGTCACAAGTCGCAACGTGTGAACTGAGATATGGGCCTGAAAAGGTGGTGAGGGTCGATCTGGGTGATTTGAGATTTTTGTTCCTACACATTGTCTGACCATTAATCTATTAATAGGCAAAGGTTAAAGTGAAAGTTGAGCTGAAAGAGTGTTAAAATAACATTTTAAAGTGATAACCCATCGAGAATGTGCAGATTTTTTCCGTGAAAATGCGTGTTTGAGCTTTAATTTAGGCCATGAAACCGTACAGGGCCTCAGCATATCGCATACCGTTGGAATCAGCTCGCGAAATAGCTAGTCATGTAGTGCAGAACCACTTTATCTATCACTTCACTAAGTTTGATGAAGATAGAATACTGGTTGCTATGGAAAAAGCAGAGAATTTTGTTTTCCTTCTTTAACTCTGCTTTTCTCAAAATGGCCGTCCCATCACCCACTCCCTTTAAATTACTGTAACTCGCTCGATTTTCCAGTTAGACAGTTGAATTATACATCATTGGAAAGAGCATTTTTTCTGCTTTCCGGTGATATAAATATCTCTATACCCCCCAAAACTAAGTTGTGACCCCATTCGTGAGAACAGGTCAATATGGTGTAAATATATGGCCAAGAGGATATTTACCCCCTTATGGTCACCTGTTTCCTTCACCCCTTCGATCAAGATGAACAGACTACCAGTTTTGAGGCGAGTAATGTCTGTATGTAAACACTTCAATGTTTCCAAAACTGTTTTCCTTTTGTGTATGACATTTGTTGTTAATGATTAAATTTTTTTTTTAATCACCCAAAATACTGCGATTTCAGGGGTTGTCGCGGTGCAAAATGTTGCGGCTTGAATGAGAACGGACGAAGCAAGAAGACAAGTGAGAGACGCTATAGCAAAAGTTCAAGAAACCAAACAGAAGAAGGTTGAGATAATAATAATAATAATAATAATAATAATAATAAATAATAATGTTTATTTGTATAGCGCATATTCCATATAAACACATGCTAACCAGCGCTTTACATTTCGCAAGAAAGGCAAAAGGTGATAAAAAATGTTCACAATTACATACACAATAAGATAAAACAAACATTAAAGCTATACAAGTAAGAAGACACATAAGAAACCACAGAATATTAAAATTTAAACACTGACTTATGTAATGAAGAAAGTGTAGCCGTGTACACCCAACGGCGTGCAGCAAACGTCTTTTCTTCTCACACGATTTTGAGTACAGTTAACTCTCCTGGTTCAGCGATTCTCAAAAATATTAGGAAATTCTATTATTTAAACCCTTAAAAGTTAAGAAATGAATAACTTGTGCACTCTAATTCAGCAGAAAAGTATGTATTTCTTGTAGGAGATGTCCCCGAGGCGAAATTTCCCCTCGTTTGCCTGAAATCAATAATTTTGTTGTCCGATCGTTCGTTACTATTCAAATTTCCGACCAGTGAGCCGTGATGATGATCGGAAATTTGTATAATAATGAAATAAATTGTGGAAATTTTAAGATCGCGATTAGAATGTTGGTATTCTAATCTTTCATTTGGACCACATCACACCTTTAATCGTTAGATATTAAGCTTGCATTAAAGAAAGTTCAGGCCAAGTCAAAGTGCGACAAACCGCCAAAATGACCGCCATCTTGCCGGGATGTAGAATCGAATTCTTAATATTTAAAATCTGACTTAGAATATATAATTACATTTACCTTTTTGCTCCTTTTATAAACAGAAATGATATTGCAATGAAATATTGCTAAGCAGTAAAGTATTAGAAGAGATCTTGGCATTCCGTATTGTGGTCGAACTATGCGTGTCCAAATTAGGATCATTTGTGTTTTCTATTGCCTGTTCACCGATCTATTTCTGCACTGAGAGGTTGATTTACCTATTCAAAGTATGTCCACATGATATAACTTATCGATCACTCGTGTTACTTCACTCATTTGTTTGATATTTTTCATGGACTAATATTGATTGATTAAATACGTTAAAAATACGGCTAAAATCCCTTTCAGCAGAGTGTAAACATTGAACTTAAAATCACTTAATATGTTTCGGGTCTGTGTGAATGAGAGGAGTTAAACCACACCATAGGAAGAATTTTTCACCGTCACTCGGACACGCACTTGGGAGAACCCCGAGGGAGACTCCATCACCGCTCGATCGGGTGGGCCTTCTTCAAGCGGCAACAAGGCCTCACCGAAACAGTGGGAGAGTATGCTGCAGCCATACGACTCCTGTTCTCGAAGATGAACACGTGCCACTACCAACGGACTGCCAGACGCTGTACTACGGGACACCTTTGTTAATGGGCTGCATCCTACCTCTCTTAGAAGACACATGAAACGCTATGTCAGGGAAAAAGCTGACTCCACTTTCATGGACGCCACCATAGAGGCACAACGGTGGATGAGGGAGGACAGCAGCCTGGACGCCACAGCCCAACAGACTACTGCCACAGACGCTAGCATCCTCCATCGCTTTGAAGAATGCACAACGTCCTCACTTTGGAGATAGCTGCCCTAAAACAGCAATTTAAAGAACAACAATATGCCACTGTGTCCGCCATCCACACGACACACAGGTGTGATCCAGAGCCCCTTGTAAGAAACCAACCCAAGCAAGAAACCGTCGGCTGACCAAGAGGCAGCGCAAAATCATCTGTTGGTGGTGCCAACGCCAGGGCCACAGGAAAAGAGAATGCAGAGCAAGACAACGGTACCAACAGAGCTTCACAAGACACCAGCTTCACCAGAAGGTCAACACTAAGCAGCAAGCAGCAGAACACCCAGCATGCGTCCTGTCGGCAAGTTGCTGTCTCCATCAACAGCCTGACAACAAGAGGGCAGGAACAGAAGACAATGTCCTACGGTCCCCAAGAAACTCCATGCTAAAACCAAACATGGCCCATCCTATGATCCAAAATCTTTGCCAGAACTTCAAATCCAGAAGCAAGACGCTGTCCGGAATCCTGTCCTGAACTACCGCTCAGCACACCGCCTCCGGCTCCAAGAGCCACACAAGAAGGCCTACAACCAGCTGAAGCAGTCAGCCAAGAAGAGGGACATCGCTGTGGGCAAGAAAGCATCCGACCACACCTTACACGTGGGCGACCATGTCTACCTTCGCAACCGTGTCTTGGGTCGCAACAAGATCCAGGACCTCTGGAAACCAGACCTACACCAGGTGACGTCACGACCCCGTGGTGACCTGCATGTCTACATGGTCCAGCCTTTGGCAGGTGGTCCAGAACGAGCAGTCCACCGCAAGGACATCCTGCCAGCAACCAGCCCCCTAGCCCTAGAGGACGATCTACAACCAGAATCACCAACATCACCACCCACTTCCGACTCCGAGTCAGACAGTGACGACGAACTAATTGTTCGGGTGGTTCCACCCCCCAAAGCGGACAGCTCCCCCAGCATCAGCGCCTGTAGTGTCTGACCCTGACCTCACGACTTCACAAAGGCCTGTCAGCGAACCACCTCCGGTGCCAACCCCGAGACGCTCCCTGCGCCTGGCATCCAGACCAAGGCAAGGCTATTCACTTAGAACTGTGATTGACTGAGCGTGCCTGCAGTGATTCCAAATGACACCTCGTGATGATCGAGAAACTGCGGATGTGATTACATGACTGTATTGTGCAACGATTTCGAATCACTGTGATAATACAAGAACAGTTCGCATCATGGCATGCAGTACTTGGACGGTATGTGATTACATGACTGTATTGTGCAACGATTTCGAATCACTGTGATGATACAAGAACAGTTCGCATCATGGCATGCAGTACTTGGACGGTATGTGATTACATGACTGTATTGTGCAACGATTTCGAATCAGTGTGATGATACAAGAACAGTTCGCGTCATGGCATGCAGTACTTGGACAGTATGTGATTACATGACTGTGTTGTGCAACGATTTCGAATCACTGTGATAATACAAGAACAGTTCGCATCATGGCATGCAGTACTTGGACAGTATGTGATTACATGACTGTGTTGTGCAACGATTTCGAATCACTGTGATAATACAAGAACAGTTCGCGTCATGGCATGCAGTACTTGGACAGTATGTGATTACATGACTGTGTTGTGCAACGATTTCGAATCACTGTGATGATACAAGAACAGTTCGCATCATGGCATGCAGTACTTGGACGGTATGTGATTACATGACTGTATTGTGCAACGATTTCGAATCACTGTGATGATACAAGAACAGTTCGCATCATGGCATGCAGTACTTGGACAGTATGTGCACAAACTTTCGTCTTTTTTTTTCAGAGACCAGAGAACATTTTTCCACGTTATCTAGAAAGTTACACAAATTGTTTTTCTAGAAATCCAGAGTAACTGTCAGTATTCACATTTTGTAATGACGTTGAAACATTATTTAAGCGCACTATTTTCTAATATGTATGTGTAGATTATTTGCTAATGTGTGTTGTAAACCCAAGGCAAAGACAAGAGCCAGAGACTGGTTCATTGGATGTAGATGGATCTATTGATTGTATACAACAAACCTCTATTATCAATGAGAGATTATAATAAAGGCAATTTATATAGCGCTTTCCAGAGCACAAAGCGCTTCACATAAAATCAGTATATAACTAAATACAAATAGATACACCAACATAAAATTTAAACATACCGCTGCTAACACTATATAACATAAAACATAAAATTTACGTTCAACAAGACATATTAACATAGTAAATTCAAATATTACTAAAAATAGTGACAATCATACAAAAATATTTTCTCTCTCTTTCTCTTCACACACACACACACACACACACACACACACACACACACACACACACACACACACACACACACACACAGACCCAAACACACTCCCTCTCTCAACCACTCAATTTCTCTACTATCAAATTCTATCACGCTTACACATACTCTTACTCATACTCTCACTCTCTTGCCCCACCCCAACCATACTCTCGCTCTCTACCGTGCTCCCGATATTCCTTGCTCACTCTCTCTCTCTCCCGCACAGCCTCTCTCTCTCTCTCTTTTCCTCTCTCCCTCTCTCTCCCTCTCTCTTGCTCGCATAAACATGCTTCACACACACACACACACACACACACACACATACACACACACACACACACACACACACACACACACACACACACACACACACACAAACACACACACACACACACATATATGTAGGAACGATGATCAGGGCTGAGAGAGAAGAGAAAGAGAAGATCAATGAAAGTATTGAGTGAAAAGATAGGTCTTCAGACCAGACTTGAAAGAAGGAAGACATTGCTTATGGCGAATATGATAGGGAAGGGAGTTCCAGGTCATGGCAGCAGAGTGGGAGAAAGCTCTCTGACCATGCAGTTTCCGGTTGAAACGGGGAACACAGAAAGTTCTTGTGTCGGTAGAGGATCGGAGAGTTCTGGATGGTACATACACTTGAAGAAGTTCAGACAGATAAGAGGGAGCGGAGCAAGTAAGAATTTTGTAACAGAGACAGCAACATTTGTATTTGATTCTTTGTTCAACTGGAAGCCAATGCAACTTTTTCAGAAGAGGAGAACATGACTGGGATCTAGGGGCTTTACAAACAAGCCTAGCTGCTGAATTCTGAACACGTTGGAGAGGTTGAATGACAACTGAAGGGCAGCCGATTAGAATAGAATTACAGTAGTCCAAGCGTGAAAGAATATAAGAGGAAATAAGAGTTTTAGTGGCTTCCTCAGTAAGAAAGGGGCGGATAGAAGCAATACGTCTTAGTTCCATATAAGAAAGCTGGCATATCTTAGTGACATGTTTTTGCATAGAAAGATCATGATCTAAAAGAACTCCTAAATCCCGGACACAGTCAGAAAATTCAATGGAACTAGAACCTATAGGGAGAGAAGAAGAAAGTGTGTTGATATCATGATGTGAGAAACGTATAGCCTCCGTCTTGTCACAGTTAAGTTTCAGTTTATTTGATGACATCCAGAGATCAATGTCAGAGGTACAGTTTTGGAGAGAAGAAATTGCATCAGGATAGTCATCAACAGAAGCTGAATGAAGGAGCTGAGTGTCATCCGCAAACATTTCATGCGAAATGGAATGGCTGCGGATGACATCAGAAAGAGGGGTAGTATACAGAATGAATAAAACAGGACCGAGCACGGAGCCCTGAGGCACACCAAAATCGAGGGAGGTTTCATTTGAACGGTGACTATCCACTAGCACAAACTGTTTCCTGTCTGAAAGATAAGAGTGAAACCAATTAAGAGCTAAGTCTCTAATACCAAATGTATGTTCCAAACGGGAGAGAAGAATTTCATGGTCTATGGTGTCGAAAGCAGCTGAAAGATCTAACAAGAGGAGGACAGAAATTTTATTTTTATCTAACGAATTGAGAATATCATTAAGGATACGAAGGATGGCAGTCTCTGTGCTGTGCTCTGGACGATATGCTGACTGATGGGGAGATAGAAGGTTGTTGGCAGTCAAATGAGCTGAAAGCTGGTGGAGGACAATTTTCTCGAGAATTTTGGACAGAAAGGGGAGGTTGGAAATGGGGCGGTAATTTTTCAACACGTTGGGGTCAAGGGAAGACTTTTTCAGGAGAGGCTTAACAAGAGCAGTCTTAAAATCAGAGGGAACAGAAGCTGAAGATAGTGATTCATTAAGAATGCGAGTGATAGTGGGGAGAAGGGTGTCGAGGTGGTCATAGAGAAGAGGGGTGGGGATGGGGTCGAGAATACAAGAGACTTTGGGGGACTCAGTAATCAGCTTCCGTACAAATGATTCAGAAACAGGAGTAAACTGACAGAGTGGTGTACCTTTATAAATAACGGACTGGTCAGTTGTGTCAGAGGATGACAGAAACCCATCACGGATGGTCAGAATTTTCTGGGTAAAAAAGTCGGAAAACAATTTTGGTAACTGAGATAATTCATGTGTGGACGGCAGAGTAACATCGGAAACCTTTCCCAGCATGCCTGTGACAGTTCTAAAAAGATCTTTGCATGATACTGCTGAAACAACTTTAGAAGAATAGAATTTAGTTTTAGCATCATGGACGAGATCGACAATTTTCTGTTTTGCGGTTTCATAAATCTGCTTATGTACCGTCAGGCGAGACGATGCCCAGCGACGCTCAGCTTTACGGCGCTCACGCTTAAGTTGCAAAAGATCATGTGCCACGGAGCTGTACCACGGGGCAGAGCGACGTTGCTGCACCCTGTGCTGACGTAAGGGCGCGTGCTTATCCAAAAAATGTTCGCAAACCGAGACTGAGATCAGAAAGAGAAACATCATGAGTAATGACACTTTTTAAATCTTGAGAAAATGCTGCCTGATCTATCTGGCGAATGGCACGAATATATTTGAATTGGGGTGTTGATTTTTGTTTTAGAACACTAAGATGACAGACAATACAAATATGGTCAGACATAAGATAATTACTACACTTTGCAGATTGTAAAAGATTATCATTGTCACGAAAAATTACAAGGTCTAAAATATGACCACTGCTAGGAAAAGTAGGTTCGTTAACAGCTTGAGACAGACTAAACATTTGCAAGAGTTCCCGAAACTGTCTTGTTCTGGAGTCATGGATTTTCTGTTTCTGAGTGTTATGTTCAAATAACACTCCCCGTGAGTCATATCACCTCTTTGATAGATCATGACGTTTTGAGTATATTATCTGGTAAAGACCAGCTTAAGGTTCTGACTGAGGATTTGTGTTTAAATAACGTTCCTCACTAGTCTGCCGCCTTTTCTTTTTTGACTGATCATGGTGTCTGCATAGGATCAGTTGATACTTTCTTCTTGTCTTGGAGGACCTTGTTCAAATAACATTCCTCCCAAGTCATCTGGCAAGGCGCCACCTTCTATTTTGGTCATTGCTTTGTGTGGCTGATGTATTTGTTTTTTTTAAAAAGATCAATTTCATTGGGTTTTATCTCAGAGGATTCTGTTTATATATCACTCCTTATGGGTCATCTGGTAATGTGCCACCTTTTGTATTGATCATGTTTATGTGTATTGCTATGCGTGGCCCATTGAAAAGCCACCTTGTGTAGCCTTGTATAATCTAGTCACATATATTTTACCTGCAAGGATGCTTGTTGTGACAGTGTAAGATTGGTTAATCTAGTCATGTATGTTTTACCAGCGAGGACGCTGGTTGTGAAAGAGGAGGGGGGGGGGCGATATAGCCGTGTACACCCAACGGCGTATAGCAGACGTCTTTTCTTCTCACACGATTTTGAGTACAGTTAACTCCCCTGGTTCAGCGATTCTCAAAAATATTAGGAAATTCTATTATTTAAACCCTTAAAAGTTAAGAAATGAATAACTTGTGCACTCTAATTCAGCAGAAAAGTATGTATTTCTTGTAGGAGATGTCCCCGAGGCGAAATTTCCCCTCGTTTGCCTGAAATCAATAATTTTGTTGTCCGATCGTTCGGTACTATTCAAATTTCCGACCAGTGAGCCGTGATGATGATCGGAAATTTGTATAATAATGAAATAAATTGTGGAAATTTTAAGATCGCGATTAGAATGTTGGTATTCTAATCTTTCATTTGGACCACATCACACCTTTAATCATTAGATATTAAGCTTGCATTAAAGAAAGTTCAGGCCAAGTCAAAGTGCGACAAACCGCCAAAATGACCGCCATCTTGCCGGGATGTAGAATCGAATTCTTAATATTTAAAATCTGACTTAGAATACATAATTACATTTACCTTTTTGCTCCTTTTATAAACAGAAATGATATTGCAATGAAATATTGCTAAGCAGTAAAGTATTAGAAGAGATCTTGGCATTCCGTATTGTGGTCGAACTATGCATGTCCAAATTAGGATCATTTGTGTTTTCTATTGCCTGTTCACCGATCTATTTCTGCACTGAGAGATTGATTTACCTATTCAAAGTATGTCCACATAAACTTATCGATCATCGTGTATTCACTCATTTGTTTGATATTTTTCATGGACTAATATTGATTGATTAAATACGTAAAAATACGGCTAAAATCCCTTTCAGCAGAGTGTAAACATTGACTTAAATCACTTATAGTTTCGATCTGTGTGAATGTTGTGCAAAATGATGTAGAATACAACAATCTGTATGCTGTGTAGAATTTTCTGATATATGATATGTTGGTATTTGTTATGTGGACCGCAAGATAAGCACCGCTAAGCTTGCTCGAAGAAACACAAATCTGGCCCCTAAGGGGTTCCAGAGAGTCGTTTTGCCTGCGGGCTCGCGGTGCGGTCAATGCGGTTCACATGCGGAGTATATAAGCGGATGAGTGCGAGTGCCATGGATGCCTTTCTCCTCTGGTCTGGTCTTGAACGGTTGGGTCAGAATAAAGAGAGAAACACCATCTCTGTCTTCCCTGGGTCTTCTTCGTCAGGCTGCATTACCATCTGCGCTCCTCTGCTCTTCTGCCTCCTGTCTTCACCTTCACCCTTACCACCACACCATCACAAAAGATTAACAGATTTTTCATATGAATAAAGAGGCATACTGTGTTTATATATTGCTGCGTGTGTGTGCTTGCGTACGTGTGTGTGTGTGTGTGTACGTGTGTGTGTGCGTGCGTGTGCGTTGCTGTGCGCGTGTGTGTTTGTAAGAATGTGTGTTTGTGTGTGTGTGTGTGTGTGTGAGTGTGTGCGTGTGCTATGTTTGCATGCGTGTGTGTGTGTTTATGCATGCAATAGTTGTACATAAAATTATAATCAATATTTTGAATGAAGATAAAAACAGAAAAATTCTAATCCATATACAGGAAAAACATTATAACTTCAGTATTACAGCATTAACACCTTGACAATCAAAATTACCTCACAAATTATAAACTATTCGCATATCATACAACACAATTTACATACAAACAAAGATTTTTAAAAGTTTCTTAAAGTATTTCAGTCTCTTTCCCACTCAATTTCTCCCCTATCCCCTCCGCAGCTGTACACATACAGTGATACACACACATGCTCACCCAAGCACACACACACACACACACACACACACACACGCACACACACACACACACATGCACGCACACACACACCTTGCTCTATAGGCCCTTATACAAAATACAGTGGAAACCATTTATAACAGGACCGGTTATAACAGGAATCCGGATATAACAGGGCTTTTTTCAATCCCCATTTTTTCTTCCTCTTTGTCTCTATTAAAACTTATCGGCAATAACAGGGAGACAAGAGGGCTCGATCGGTTATAGCAGGGATGCCGAGACGGGCTCTGCAGCAGAAAGGCCTAGGCCTAGACTCAGCACGCCACGCAGTAGGCCTAGATCTAGATCTAGGCTAGCCTTGGTATACTGTGTACTGTACACTGAAAGAACGCTTCGCAATGCGAGCGTGATGCGCGCGCAAGCGTGTAGGCCTGAGGCCACTGAGTCAGTGACTGACTGCGCCATCATTCAGTTTGTAAGCTTACTGCACACTTACACCAGACCAGATCTAGGCCTAGATCTACTGTTTATCAAGAGTTAGTTGATCAGTCCTTATTTCCCTTAATATCTGATATAACAGGGATCTGATATAACAGGGATTTTGATTTGGTCCCATCATCCCTGTTATATCAGGTTTCCACTGTACTGTTATACAGGCAGGAGAGATTAGATACAAAATGACGCAAGCAGACCTGCCTGAAAAATAAAGGCAAAACGTAAACTCTTTAGACTTGAAAAACGCAAAGCTTAAAATGCTTAAAAGAAACGAAAAGGATGTACCTGGACTGGACAAGAGAAAGCAAACTGAAGTCTACCATTTTGACAAATTATAGCAGTCCACCACGTAGGTTTTACTGAATCCATTAGTCATTATTATTTTATAACCGAGTCGCTGATGAGGCCGGGTCACGGTGAGAGCGCTACGACACAAGTGAGTGTAAACAATGGTGCATACAGTGATTCCATACGTGTAGGTGTTATAAAATAATAATGACTAATAAACTGAAATCTCTTTATCAGAAAAACAGACTGAGCAATAGCATTCTATTCAAGGACTTTTACAGTGAATGGTTTGTGTGGAGAGAGAGAAAGGGAGAGAGAGAGAGAGAGTGTGTGTGTGTGTGTGTGTGTGTGTGTGTGTGTGTGTGTGTGTGTGTGTGGTGTTCTTTCTTATGGGCTTCTCTCACCAGACAAGGAGAGAGAAAGAGTGCTCACATGGGATTCTCTCACTTCAGAGAGAGACAGAGAAACAGACAGCCAGAGAGAGACAGACAGAAACAGAAAGAGAGAGTCTGTTCATATGTGATTTTATGTAATTATGTAATTTTATGTAATTATGGAAAAGCTATATATAAAACTCGAAAAAACACTGATAAAAGTTTTGTAAAAGCTATGTATAAACCATAAATAAAATTATGTACAAACCATGTAAAACTTGGGTAAATTTAGGTAAAAAAATTGTATCAAACACTGATGAAATTATGTAAAAAACCCACATAAAACATTAAATCGTAACAAATTATGTATAAAACACAGGTAAATTTTTTAAACCTATGTAAAAAAAATATGGGTAGAATTATGTAAAACCCTTGTATAAAACATGGGGAAAAAATTATGCAAAATCTACGTATAAACATGGGTAAAATTATGTAAAAATACATATAAAACATAGGGTGACATTTTCTGAATACTATTTATAAAACATGGGTAGTATATATAAAACCTATGTATTAAACATCATCATCATCATATAATATGCTCTCTATAATTTTCCATTGCTTTTATTCTTTCTCCCCATTTATAGCCATGTGCGTGTGCGTGTGTGTGTGTGTGTGTGCGTGCGTGAGTGCGTGTGTGTGCGTGCGTGCGTGCGTGTGTGTGCGTGCGTGCGTGTGTATGTGTCTGTTTCAGCGCTTAGATTTGATTTTATCAAGATTTTGCGCTATATAAATATTGTAATTATTATTATTATTATTATCATCATCAGGTGCCCTGCCTCATGGCGTTGGCGATCATGGACTTCCATCTGTCTCTATCTCTTGTTGCCCCAAGCATCAGCTCCACCCTCCTCTTCAAGGACTCTCTTCCTGATGTTAATTGATAGGCATTTGTTGGTAAAAATGCTTGTCATCTTCTTGAATACTGTTCTGGTTTGGCCGATTCTGCCGGCTATTTCCGATGTGCATCTGCCGTCTGATGAAATGACTGTTCCCAGGTATTTGAACTTATTAACCTGTGTCAAGGTTGTGCCATTTGCTGTTATTTTGCATGAGGGGATTTCATGTTTTTTCACTGATCACCATGACTTTAGTCTTCCTGCTGTTTAGTTCCAAGCCCTTACCTTTGCTTTCTATTTCTAGTATATTCACAAGGTTTTGTAGGTCCCTTTCATTTTCTGCAATTAGCACGGTGTCATCTGCATATCGAATGTTGTTTATCATTTTCCCTCCAACCTTTAATCCAGGGTCTTCTTCTAGGTTTCTCATGATGTTTTCTCTGTAAAGTGAAAACAGATCTGGTGACAAAACACAACCCTATCTGACTCCTCTTTTGATGTTTTGGAAAGAGCTTATACTGTTTTCTATTCGCATTGCTGCTGTTTGTTCCCAGTACATATTTCTGATTATTCGTAGATCTTTTCCATCAACATTGAGTCTCTCCAGTTGGTTGATCAATTCTTCATGTTGTACCCGATCGAAAGCCTTGGTATAGCCAATAAAGCATAAATACAAATCCTTATTCATCTCAACTGACCTCTCTATGATAGTTCTTAGGATGTATATGGCATCAATAGTTCCCTTCCCTTCCACAAATCCACACTGTTCTTCTGCTATTTCTCTTTGATTCTATTCCTTGTCCTCATCATGACTATTCTTAACAGGATTTTTGCTACATGACTCATCAAACTGATTGTGCGATTGAGTTCGCATTCTATAGCCCTTGTCTTCTTTGGAAATGCAATGAAAATTGATTTTGACATATCTTTGGGGATTTTTCCAGTGTCGTAAATTTTATTTAGGAGGACTGTTATTTTTTCTATGCCAAATTCCACCAGGGCTTCAATCACCTCTGTAGTAATGTTGTCTGGTCCTGGGGCTTTTCTTGGTTTCATCGTTTTCAGTGCTGCTCTAACTTCATCTTTCATTATGGGTGGTCCTTCAAAGTTCTTTTTTATAATGTGTTCTTCGTTTCTGTCATCCTCAAAAAGGTTTTTAATGTACTCTCCCCATCTGTCCAGTATTTCGTCTTTTTCCATGATAAGTGTGCCCCCTTTGACGTCACAGCTTTAAAACAAAAGGTGTAAAACAATTTGTAAAAACCTGTAGAAATAAAAGTTTGAAACATGATGTCTCACATATGGAAATAAAGGCTTAAAACGTGATACCCCACCTGTAGAAATATAGGTTTCAAACATCACATCTCACCTGTGGAAATGAAGGCATAAATCATGGCATTGCAGTATGCCACTCCTGTACAAATAAAGTTTAGAACATGTCTCACCTGTAGAAATAAAGTTTTTAAAACATGTCTCACCTGTAGAAATAAAGTTTTAAACATGTCTCACCTGTACAAATAAAGTTTAAAACAGTCTCCGTAGAATAATTAGAACATGTCTCACCTGTAGAAATAAAGTTTTAAAACATGTCTCACCTGTAGAAATAAAGTTTTAAACATGTCTCACCTGTACAAATAAAGTTTAAAACATGTCTCACCTGTAGAAATAAAGTTTAGAACATGTCTCACCTGTAGAAATAAGTTTTTAAACATGTCTCACCTGTAGAAATAAGTTTAAAACATGTCTCACCTGTAGAAATAAAGTTTAAAACATGTCTCACCTGTACAAATAAAGTTTAAACATGTCTCACCTGTACATATAAAGTTTAAAACATGTCTCACCTGTACAAATAAAGTTTAAAACATGTCTCACCTGTACAAATAAAGTTTAAAACATGTCTCTCCTGTAAAATAAGTTTTTAAACATGTCTCACCTGTAGAAATAAAGTTTTAAAATATTACCACAGTGTTCAGTCATTGAATCTGATGAGGCATCTGACCACTGGGAAGAAACGTTTGAAAGCATTGCCATAATCCTCAGTCATTACGTTGATGGTACATCTCACCTGTGGAAAGAGCATTATAAAAACATCAAAACAATGCTACAATCATACAGTCTGATGGGATATTTCACCTGTAACAAAGAACATTTTAAAACGTCACCACAATGTTCAACCTTTGTTAAGACAACAAACCAACTAAAGGAACATTTTAGAACAATATCATAGTGTTCAGCCACTGAACCTGATAGGATATCAGTAGTAGTAGAAGGCCTCCCTCGGTCATGGCTGACCATGGACAAAGTACATCCGTTCTAATGTCTAGATGGGCTGTCTGCTTGGTCCAAGCAGCGTCGCCTGTGACTGTACAGACCAATGCGAGAGAGGCAGTCTCTGTCGCAGCGGTCGCATGTGTATGCCGATGCTGGCCTGTTGGCTGTCATCACTCTTCTGCCAACTCGCTTTTCTGCTGC
The DNA here is from genome assembly GCA_030674185.1 of Monoplex corrugatus. Lineage (NCBI taxonomy): Eukaryota > Metazoa > Mollusca > Gastropoda > Littorinimorpha > Ranellidae > Monoplex > Monoplex corrugatus. The sequence continues at coordinate 50,411,923 of JAPXFY010000029.1, forward strand.
AGCAGCTGACAGTTTGTCCTCACCAATCCGCAGTTGTTTCTTGAGAGTAGTTCTCCAGCTGTTGCGGTCGTCTGCGAGGTCCTCCCAGGACTCAGTGTTGATCTCAAGCGCCTTCATGTCACGTTTGCAAACGTCTTTGTATCTCAGCTGTGGGCGGCCAATGTTTCTCTGCCCTGTGGCAAGCTCACCATAAAGGATGTCTTTTGGGATGCGACCATCTTCCATGCGGCGAAGGTGGCCCAACCAACACAGCCGACGCTGTCTCAGCATGGTATGCATGTTTGGGAGGCCAGCACAGGTCAGGACTTCGGTGTTGGTCACCTTGTCTTGCCAGGAAATGTCGAGTATGCGCCGTAGGCTTCTCATGTGAAAGGTATTGAGCCTTTTCTCCTGATGAGCATGCGTGGTCCATGCCTCGCTGCCATACAGCAAGGTGCTGAGGACACAGGCGTTGTATACAGCCATCTTTGTCTTCGTGGTCAGCTTGGGATTTGTCCACACCCTTTGTGTGAGGCGGGCTAGTGTTGTGGCTGCCTTCCCGATCCTCTTGTCGATCTCTGTGTCAAGGGAGAGGTTATCGGTGATGGTGGACCCAAGATATGTGAATTGATGGATGGCTTCAAGCTCGTAGTCATCAATGGTGATGGCTGGTGGAGATGGCGTGTCTTGGCCCAGGACGTTTGTCTTCTTAAGACTGATGGTCAGACCAAAATCTTTGCAGGCCTGGGAGAAGCGGTCCATTAGTGACTGCAAGTCCCGCTGAGTATGGGTCACAACTGCGGCATCGTCGGCAAATAGCATGTCTCTGATGAGGGCTTCACGGACCTTTGTCCTTGCTCTGAGGCGGGCGAGGTTGAAGAGCCTGCCATCTGATCTGTCCGCAGGTGGATCCCTTCTTGCGCTGTGCTGAACGCATGCCTCAGGAAGAGAGCGAAGAAGATTCCAAAGAGAGTTGGGGCCAGAACGCAGCCTTGTTTCACACCGCTGCGTACGTCGAAGGGCTTGGAGAGGTTTCCGTTGAACTGCACAGTCCCTTTCATGTTGGAGTGGAAGGACTCAATTAAGCTGTGCAGTTTGGAGGGGCAGCCGATTTTTCGGAGAGCCCTGAAAAGGCCATCTCTGCTGACTAGGTCAAAGGCCTTGGTAGGTCAATGAATGCCACATACAGGGGCATCCGCTGCTCAATGCACTTCTCCTGGATTTGGCGAAGGGAAAAGACCATGTCTACCGTGGATCTGTCTGCTCGAAAACCACACTGTGATTCCGGGTAGACGCGTTCAGCCAGTTTCTGCAGGCGGATTAGGAGGTCCCGAGCGTAGACTTTGCCAACAATGCTGAGGAGCGAGATACCTCTGTAGTTGTTGCAGTCGCTCTTTCACCCTTGTTTTTGTACAGGGTGACGATCTTGACGTCCCTCATGTCCTGCGGTACAGCTCCCTCATTCCAACACTGACAGAGGAATGGTGCAAAGGGTGCAGAAGAGAAGTCTTGCAGTGCTTGATGAGGTCTGGGGGAATTCCGTCGTTGCCAGGTGCCTTCCCTGATGCCAGGCTATCAGTGGCCTTGCTTAGTTCGTCCACAGTTGGCTCTGCGTCAAGTTCTTCCATTACCGGCATGCACTTGATGGCATCGAGGACTGAGGGGGACACCATGTTCTGTGTGGAGTAGAGGTTGGAGTAGTGTTCCGCCCATCTTTCCATCTGTTGGCTAGGATTGCTGATTACTTCCCCAGTAGAGGATTTGGGGGGGGGCGATCTTGCTCTGTATTGGTCCCAGTGCCTTCTTGATGCCATCATACATTCCTCGGATGTTGCCTCTTTCAGCAGCACTCTGTATCTCTTCGCTGAACTCTGTCCAGCACTCGTTTGCGCAGCGCCTGGCGTTAAGCTGAACCTTACTTCTGGCAGCCCTGAGGATTTGCAGGTTCTTCTCACTGGGTGACCGCTTATACTCGGTGAGTGCGGCGCGCTTGGCCTCAACAGTGGGAGTCATCTCTGATGATTTGGCCTCAAACCAGTCGTGGGACTTCACAGTTTTCTTCCCAAGGTGGCCATAGCAATGCGGTGCATGGTGTCTCGTAGCGTTTCCCATCTCTCAGTGGCAGAGTCTCTGGGCTGCAATGCATCGTATTCTCTCTCAAAGGCCTCTGCGAACTGTTCTACAAGATCTGGCTGAGACATCTTGCTGACGTCAATGCGAGGGTTCCCTTGTTTCTTTGAGCAGTGGAACTTCTATGGTTGCAGCCTGATCTTGCAACATACCAGAGAGTGGTCTGTGTCGCAGTCTGCGCTGTGATAAGAGCGAGTGTGGAGAACGTTTTTGATAGCGGCACGTCTTACTAGGATCAAATCCAGTTGGTGCCAATGTTTTGAGCGCGGGTGCCTCCAGGAGACTTTGTGTTGAGGCTTCGTCTTGAAGAAGGTGTTGGCGATGCACAGTTCATGGCAGGCGCAAAACTCAAGCAGTCGCTGTCCATTCTCATTCATTTTCCCCACTCCGAAGGAACCGAGGCAGGAGGGCCATGAGTCATTGTCTGCACCCAATCTGGCGTTGAAGTCGCCCAGGAGAACAAGTTGTTCTGTCCTGGGGATGTTCCTTATGGTTGATGCAAGATTTTCGTAGAAACTCATCCTTGGTGTCTTGAGAGGCGGACAGAGTTGGGGCATAAACGCTGATGAGAGTGACATAGCCTTCGGTGGTGTTGAGGCGGAGAGTCAAGAGTCGTTCTGAACCGCCGCTTCAGCAGGCTGTTCCTTACTGCAAAGCCTACTCCGTGCTCTCTTGGGGCATCAGAACTCTTTCCTTGCCAGAAGGTGTAGTCCCTTTCCTTCAGTGTTCCTGAGTCAGCCAGCCGTGTTTCCTGCTGAGTGGCAATGTCCACATTGAGCCTCTTTAGCTCGCTGTTTATGACGGCAGTCTTTCTGGCGTCGCTAATGTCTTGCAGATTTGGGAGAGCCCAGGCATCATTGTTCGGACATTCCAGCAGCCCAGTTTCACTGCTGATCCTTTTCCTGACCGGTTTCCTAAATTTGAATTTTTCTTTTTGCCTGTTGCGGAAGTTAACGACCTGCTTGTCAGATTTTCTCCTAATCTTCATGCACCCAATGAAGAAGGCAGGTCGTGGCGGGACAGCACCTGACTGGCTGGGGGCTGCCCAGCTTAGGCGGGCGGTAGCTGTCCAGTAAGACACGAAGGTCTCTCCCACCGTCAAAAGCAACCCCTGGCGTCAGCTCTACGCCAGTTGAGCAATGACTTATCACCGGTATCTGTTGCTTCCCGTGTTGTGCCGACACTAGTTACGTGCAGAGTGTTTGTGGATGAATGGATGGATGTAAGCCTGGGCAGTGTAATATGGAAGACAGGCTGTTGCCCATGCAACTTGTCCCCCCTCTCCACCTCGCTGGCAGATCCAAAGGAACAGCAAGGCTGTTACGTTTTGGTGCCAACGCGGCCGCAGGAGCTGCCGGAAAGTGACAAAGTTTGCCATCCAACCGCCTTAGGGGCCCCTCACCGTATTTACTGTCAGGGTTTACTCCCTTAGCTAGATGGCCGCGGGTAGCTCTTCAGAGTTGGCGCCCTTTGATGGATCTAATTTAATTCCACCAGGGTTTCTAGCCACCCTCCTCACCATCCTCCTGAGAGGACTGGTGGGGTTGCTGGTTTAGTCGCCAGCAATTCGACCCTGTGACAGGTAGTACTGGGTTCCAGGTTACCAGTAGCGGATACATCTATCCGACCTGACAAACGACAGGACATCACACCTGTAGAAAGAACATTTTAAAACAACATCATAGTGTTTAGTCACTGACTGTGATGGGACATCACTCTTGTAGAAAGAACATCTTAAAACATCACCAAAATTTTAAGACACTGATTTTGATAGGACATCTTACCTCTTGTGTGCATAAAACCTGTTAACATTTTAGGACAAAGAAGCTCAGCATCCATTTCTCATTAATCATTCTCTATCAACCTCAATCAAAGGAAATGGACCACTGCATATGATCAACAAAACAGTACTTTCCTGATGGGAGTGTGTGCTTTGGTTTGATTCTTCAATCAAGATTTGGTGCTGGTGTCTTGGTTTAGAAAACCACCATCATCCTTGTCTTCAAGAGAAATCATATCTGCAAACACAAGACGAGAAAACAACAACAACAACAACAACAACCAAAAAACCCGATGTAATACCTAAAAATACCAAACAACAAATAATACTGTCCACCTTCACACACATATTTTTCAGTTCCCGTAACTTGTAAAACAATGAATTTTAAACCTAACATTAAACACAATAACAAGACCTAAACATACTGAACAAATATATTATTCATACACATACATAATCGACTGGAAAAAACTTACAATCTTCAAAGCATGGTATATCAATAGAACTGAATTTCATTCAATTGCCCTATAAACTGAGTTAACAAAGACTCAATAACCAATTACATGCTATCACTCATACATTGTACAACTATCAATGACACAACCTACAATGCAATAACTCAACGCTATGACAGGTTTAACTACAACAGCTTCAAACTCCAACTATGGGCATAGTAGTCAGGTGGGTAAACGTCTGACTTACAACAGGAAAGTCCTGGGTTCGAGCCGCCTAGAACTTCTGCCTGGTGCGAAAATGATGGACATTTTTCCAGTCCCCAAGATCAGCGTATGGGCAGTCCTGCCACTGCCCGCACTCATCCTTTCATGTGTATACACACGCAAAATGTCTAATATGCATGTTAAAAATCCTGTAAGCCAGATCAGTGTCTGGCTTATGGAAACATGAAAACACTCAAAAAAGAAAATGTTTAAACATATCAGTCATACATACATATACACAACTTACCTTAGTTCAGAAGATGTCCATCGTTGTTGGAAACGGCTCCACCACCATCCCCAGGGCCTGAAGGCGTTACCCATCTGAAACAGAAAGAAACCAAGATGTAATATCTGAAAAACATATTACACACACGACACTTTCCAGCTTCCATTCTTCCTCACCCTTCCTTACTTCGCATCTGTCTTGCTTTTCTCACATTTCCTCCCTACCCCTATTCCTTTTCTCCTCACCTGCCCTTTTATATCGGCATCCTTCTGATTCATTTCAAGTCTATTTTCTATGTCTTTTATAGTGCGATTTCTCATTCTTATAGTGGCTGATTTTCTCCATGTCTTTATAGTCGTGCTGTTTTCTCATGCTTTTATAGTGTGCTGATTTTTCTCACTGTCTTTTTAGGTGCGATTTCTCACATGTCTTTTATAGTGTGCTGATTTTTCTCATGCTTTTAGTGTGCTGATTTCTCGATCTTTTATAGTCATTTTTCCAGTCTTTTAAGGTGCTGATTTTTCCATTCTTTTATAGGTGCTGATTTTTCTCTGTCTTTTATAGTGTGCTGATTTTTCTATGTCTTTTATAGGTGCTGATTTTCTATGTCTTTTATAGTGTGCTGATTTTCTCAGTCTTTTATGTGCTGATTTTTCTCACATTCTTATAGTGCTGATTTCCAGCTTTATAGTGTCTATTTCTATTCTTAATGTGCTGATTTCTCTGTCTTTTTAGTGCTGATTTTTCTCTGTCTTTTTAGTTGCTGATTTCCGTCTTTTATAGTCTCGTGTTTTGGCATTTCTCTGTCTTTATAGTGTGCTGATTTTCTCAAGATATCTTTATAGTGTGTGATTTCATTGCATCGTCTTTATAGTGTGCTGATTTTTCTATGTTTTATATGTGATCAGTCTTTTCTGATTCTTTTATTGTGTGACTGATTGTTTTCTGATTCTTTTATAGTTGCTGATTTTCATGTCTTTATAGGTGCTGATTTTCATCTTTATGTCACTTTATAGTGTGCTGATTTTTCATTCTTTTATTTTTTTTTTTAAGTGTGCTGATTTTCTCTTATGGTCTTTTTTTATAGGTGCTGATTTTCTCCATGTCTTTTATAGTGTGCTCTGATTTTTTCTGATCAGTCTTTATAGTGTGCTGATTTTTCTCAGTCTTTATAGTGTGCTGATTTTCTGTCTATGTCTTTTATATAGTGTGCTGATTTTTCTCAATGTCTTTTATAGTGTGCTGATTTTTCTCATGTCTTTTATAGTGTGCTGATTTTTTCTGCTTATAGTGTGCTTTCTTTCTTTATATGTGCTGATTTTTCTCTAATGTCCTTTTTATAGTGTGCTGATTTTTCTCTGTCTTATATGTCTTTTTCATCTTTTATAGTGTGCTGATTTTTCTCAATGTCTTTATAGTGTGCTGATTTTTCTCTATGTTCTATTTTAATAGTGTGCTGATTTTTCTCGATCGTCTTTATAGTGTGCTGATTTTTCTGATGTCTTTTATAGTGTGCTGATTTTTCTCATGCATGTCTTTTATTTATGTGCTGATTTTTCTCACTTGTCTTTTATATGTGCTGATTTTTCTATGTCTTTTATAGTGTGCTGATTTTTCTCAAGTCTTTTTATTGTGTCTGATTTTTCTCATGTCTTTATAGTGTGCTATTTTCTCATGTCTTTTATGGGCGATTTTTCTGATGTCTTTTATATGTGCTGATTTGTTTTCTCAATTTTTTATAGTTGCTGTTTTTCAATTCTTTATAGTGTGCTGATTTTTCTCTTTTATAGTGTGCTATTTTTCTCATGTCTTTTATAGGTGCTGATTTTTCTCACATGTCTTTTATAGTGTGCTGATTTTTCTCCATCTTTTATATGTGCTGATTTTGTGTGCTGATTTTTCTCTGATTCTTTTATAGTGTGCTGATTTTTCTCATGTCTTTTATAGTGTGCTGATTTTTCTGATGTCTTTTATAGTGTGCTGATTTTTTCGATGTCTTTTATAGTGTGCTGATTTTTCTCACATGTCTTTTATAGGTGCTGATTTTTTCTGATCTCTTTTATAGTGTGCTGATTTTTCTACATGTCTTTTATAGTGTGCTGATTTTTCTCTGATGTCTTTTATAGTGTGCTGATTTTTCTCTGATGTCTTTTATAGTGTGCTGATTTTTCTTGATTCTTTTATAGTGTGCTGATTTTTCTCTATGTCTTTTATAGTGTGCTGATTTTTCTCCTGTCTTTTATAGTGTGCTGATTTTTCTCTGTCTTTTATAGTGTGCTGATTTTTTCACATGTCTTTTATAGTGTGCTGATTTTCTCTGATGTCTTTTATAGGTGCTGATTTTTCTGATGTCTTTTATAGTGTGCTGATTTTTCTGATGTCTTTTATAGTGTGCTGATTTTTCTCACATGTCTTTTATAGTGTGCTGATTTTTCTCTGATGTCATTTATAGTGTGCTGATTTTTCTCTGATGTCTTTTATAGCGTGCTGATTTTTCTGATGTCTTTTATAGTGTGCTGATTTTTCTGATGTCTTTTATAGTGTGCTGATTTTTCTCACACGTCTTTTATAGCGTGCTGATTTTTCTCTGATGTCTTTTATAGTGTGCTGATTTTTCTCTGATGTCTTTTATAGTGTGCTGATTTTTCTCACATGTCTTTTATAGCGTGCTGATTTTTCTGATGTCTTTTATAGTGTGCTGATTTTTCTCTGATGTCTTTTATAGTGTGCTGATTTTCCTCACATGTCTTTTATAGTGTGCTGATTTTTCTCACATGTCTTTTACAGTGTGCTGATTTTTCACAGATGTCTTTCATAGTGTGCTGATTTTTCTCTGATATCTTTTATAGTGTGCTGATTTTTCTCTGTCTTTTATAGTGTGCTGATTTTTCTCACATGTCTTTTATAGTGTGCTGATTTTTCTCTGTCTTTTATAGTGTGCTGATTTTTCTCACATGTCTTTTATAGTGTGCTGATTTTTTTCACATGTCTTTTATAGTGTGCTGATTTTTCTCTGTCTTTTATAGCGTACTGATTTTTCTCTGTCTTTTATAGTGTGCTGATTTTTCTCAGATGTCTTTTATAGTGTGCTGATTTTTCTCTGATGTCTTTTATAGTGTGCTGATTTTTCTCTGTCTTTTATAGTGTGCTGATTTTTTTCTGATGTCTTTTATAGTGTGCTGATTTTTCTCACATGTCTTTTATAGTGTGCTTATTTTTCTCTGATGTCTTTTGTAGTGTGCTGATTTTTCTCAGATGTCTTTTATAGTGTGCTGATTTTTCTGATGTCTTTTATAGTGTGCTGATTTTTCTGATGTCTTTTATAGTGTGCTGATTTTTCTCAGATGTCTCTTATAGTGTGCTGATTTTTCTCACATGTCTTTTATAGTGTGCTGATTTTTCTCTGATGTCTTTTATAGTGTGCTGATTTTTCTCACATGTCTTTTATAGTGTGCTGATTTTTTTCTGATGTCTTTTATAGTGTGCTGATTTTTCTCACATGTCTTTTATAGTGTGCTTATTTTTCTCTGATGTCTTTTGTAGTGTGCTGATTTTTCTCAGATGTCTTTTATAGTGTGCTGATTTTTCTGATGTCTTTTATAGTGTGCTGATTTTTCTGATGTCTTTTATAGTGTGCTGATTTTTCTCAGATGTCTTTTATAGTGTGCTGATTTTTCTGATGTCTTTTATAGTGTGCTGATTTTTCTCTGTCTTTTATAGTGTGCTGATTTTTCTCACATGTCTTTTATAGTGTGCTGATTTTTCTCTGATGTCTTTTATAGTGTGCTGATTTTTCTCACATGTCTTTTATAGTGTGCTGATTTTTCTCTGATGTCTTTTATAGCGTGCTGATTTTTCTCACATGTCTTTTATAGTGTGCTGATTTTTCTCACATGTCTTTTATAGTGTGCTGATTTTTCTCACATGTCTTTTATAGTGTGCTGATTTTTCTCTGATGTCTTTTATAGTGTGCTGATTTTTCTCTGATGTCTTTTATAGCGTGCTGATTTTTCTGATGTCTTTTATAGTGTGCTGATTTTTCTCTGATGTCTTTTATAGTGTGCTGATTTTTCTCTGATGTCTTTTATAGTGTGCTGATTTTTCTGATGTCTTTTATAGTGTGCTGATTCTTCTCTGATGTCTTTTATAGTGTGCTGATTTTTCTCTGTCTTTTATAGTGTGCTGATTTTTCTCACATGTCTTTTATAGTGTGCTGATTTTTCTCTGATGTCTTTTATAGTGTGCTGATTTTTCTCTGATGTCTTTTATAGTGTGCTGATTTTTCTCACATGTCTTTTATAGTGTGCTGATTTTTCTGATGTCTTTTTATAGTGTGCTGATTTTTCTCACATGTCTTTTATAGTGTGCTGATTTTTCTCTGATGTCTTTTATATTGTGCTGATTTTTCTCACGTCTTTTATAGTGTGCTGATTTTTCTCTGATGTCTTTTATAGTGTGCTGATTTTTCTCACATGTCTTTTATAGTGTGCTGATTTTTCTCACATGTCTTTTATAGTGTGCTGATTTTTCTGATGTCTTTTATAGTGTGCTGATTTTTCTCACATGTCTTTTATAGTGTGCTCATTTTTCTGATGTCTTTTATAGTGTGCTGATTTTTCTCTGATGTCTTTTATAGCGTGCTGATTTTTCTGATGTCTTTTATAGTGTGCTGATTTTTCTCATATGTCTTTTATAGTGTGCTGATTTTTCTCTGTCTTTTATAGTGTGCTGATTTTTCTCTGTCTTTTATAGTGTGCTGATTTTTCTCTGATGTCTTTTATAGTGTGCTGATTTTTCTCTGATGTCTTTTATAGTGTGCTGATTTTTCTGATGTCTTTTATAGTGTGCTGATTTTTCTCTGATGTCTTTTATAGCGTGCTGATTTTTCTGATGTCTTTTATAGTGTACTGATTTTTCTCTGATGTCTTTTATAGCGTGCTGATTTTTCTGATGTCTTTTATAGTGTGCTGATTTTTCTCTGATGTCTTTTATAGTGTGCTGATTTTTCTCACCGTATTTACTGTCAGGGTTTACTCCCTTAGCTAGAGGCCGCGGTAGCTCTTCAGAGTTGGCGCCCTTTGATGGATCTAATTTAATTGCACCAGGGTTTCTAGCCACCCTCCTCACCATCCTCCTGAGAGGACTGGTGGGGTTGCTGGTTTAGTCGCCAGCAATTCGACCCTGTGACAGGTAGTACTGGGTTCCAGGTTATCAGTAGCGGATATATCTATCCGACCTGACAAACGACAGGACATCACACCTGTAGAAAGAACATTTTAAAACAACATCATAGTGTTTAGTCACTGACTGTGATGGGACATCACTCTTGTAGAAAGAACATCTTAAAACATTACCAAAATTTTAAGACACTGATTTTGATAGGACATCTTACCTCTTGTGTGCATAAAACCTGTTAACATTTTAGGACAAAGAAGCTCAGCATCCATTTCTCATTAATCATTCTCTATCAACCTCAATCAAAGGAAATGGACCACTGCATATGATCAACAAAACAGTACTTTCCTGATGGGAGTGTGTGCCTTGGTTTGATTCTTCAATCAAGATTTGGTGCTGGTGTCTTGGTTTAGAAAACCACCATCATCCTTGTCTTCAAGAGAAATCATATCTGCAAACACAAGACGAGAAAACAACAACAACAACAACAACAACAACAACCAAAAAACCCGATGTAATACCTTTTGTGTGTGTCTTTTATAGTGTGCTGATTTTTCTCTGATGTCTTTTATAGTGTGCTGATTTTTCTCACATGTCTTTTATAGTGTGCTGATTTTTCTCACATGTCTTTTATAGTGTGCTGATTTTTCTGATGTCTTTTATAGTGTGCTGATTTTTCTGATGTCTTTTATAGTGTGCTGATTTTTCTGATGTCTTTTATAGTGTGCTGATTTGTCTCACATGTCTTTTATATAGTGTGCTGATTTTTCTCTGATGTCTTTTATAGTGTGCTGATTTTTCTCTGATGTCTTTTATAGTGTGCTGATTTTTCTGATGTCTTTTATAGTGTGCTGATTTTTCTCTGATGTCTTTTATAGTGTGCTGATTTTTCTCTGTCTTTTATAGTGTGCTGATTTTTCTCACATGTCTTTTATAGTGTGCTGATTTTTCTCTGATGTCTTTTATAGTGTGCTGATTTTTCTGATGTCATTTATAGTGTGCTGATTTTTCTCTGATGTCTTTTATAGTGTGCTGATTTTTCTCTGATGTCTTTTATAGTGTGCTGATTTTCCTCACATGTCTTTTATAGTGTGCTGATTTTTCTCACATGTCTTTTACAGTGTGCTGATTTTTCACAGATGTCTTTTATAGTGTGCTGATTTTTCTCAGTCTTTTATAGTGTGCTGATTTTTCTCTATCTTTTATAGTGTGCTGATTTTTCTAACATGTCTTTTATAGTGTGCTGATTTTTCTCTGTCTTTATAGTGTGCTGATTTTTCTCACATGTCTTTTATAGTGTGCTGATTTTTTTCACATGTCTTTTATAGTGTGCTGATTTTTCTCTGTCTTTTATAGCGTACTGATTTTTCTCTATTCTTTTATATGTTGCTGATTTTTCTCAGATGTCTTTTATAGTGTGCTGATTTTTCTCTGATGTCTTTTATAGTGTGCTGATTTTTCGATGTCTTTTATAGTGTGCTGATTTTTTTCTGAATCTTTTATAGTGTGCTGATTTTTCTCACATGACTTTTATAGTGTGCTGATTTTTCTCTGATCTCTTTTATAGTGTGCTGATTTTTCTCAGATGTCTTTTATAGTGTGCTGATTTTTCTGATGTCTTTTATAGTGTGCTGATTTTTCTGATGTCTTTTATAGTGTGCTGATTTTTCTCAGATGTCTTTTATAGTGTGCTGATTTTTCTCACATGTCTTTTATAGTGTGCTGATTTTTCTCTGATGTCTTTTATAGTGTGCTGATTTTTCTCACATGTCTTTTATAGTGTGCTGATTTTTCTCTGATGTCTTTTATAGCGTGCTGATTTTTCTCACATGTCTTTTATAGTGTGCTGATTTTTCTCACATGTCTTTTATAGTGTGGCTGATTTTTCTCATGTCTTTTATAGTGTGCTGATTTTTCCTGATGTCTTTTATAGTGTGCTGATTTTTCTCTGATGTTTTTTATAGCGTGCTGATTTTTCTCACATGTCTTTTATAGTGTGCTGATTTTTCTCTGTCTTTTATAGTGTGCTGATTTTCTCTTGTCTTTTATAGTGTGCTGATTTTTCTCTGATGTCTTTTATAGTGTGCTGATTTTTCTCACATGTCTTTTATAGTGTGCTGATTTTTCTGATGTCTTTTATAGTGTGCTGATTTTTCTCTGATGTCTTTTATAGCGTGCTGATTTTTCTGATGTCTTTTATAGTGTCTGATTTTTCTCTGATGTCTTTTATAGCGTGCTGATTTTTTCTGATGTCTTTTATAGTGTGCTGATTTTTCTCAATGTCTTTTATAGTGTGCTGATTTTTCTCTGATGTCTTTTATAGTGTGCTGATTTTTCTCTGATGTCTTTTATAGTGTGCTGATTTTCTCTGATGTCTTTTATAGTGTGCTGATTTTTCTCACTTGTCTTTTATAGTGTGCTGATTTTTCTGATGTCTTTTATAGTGTGCTGATTTTTTTCACATGTCTTTTATAGTGTGCTGATTTTTCTCACATGTCTTTTATAGTGTGCTGATTTTTCTCACATGTCTTTTATAGTGTGCTGATTTTTCTCACATGTCTTTTATAGTGTGCTGATTTTTCTCACATGTCTTTTATAGTGTGCTGATTTTTCTCTGTCTTTTATAGTGTGCTGATTTTTCTCTGTCTTTTATAGTGTGCTGATTTTTTTCTTCTTTTATAGTGTGCTGATTTTTCTCACATGTCTTTTATAGTGTGCTGATTTTTCTCTGTCTTTTATAGTGTGTTGATTTTTCTCACATGTCTTTTATAGTGTGCTGATTTTTCTCTGTCTTTTATAGTGTGCTGATTTTTCTCTATCTTTTATAGTGTGCTGATTTTTCTCACATGTCTTTTATAGTGTGCTGATTTTTCTGTTCTTTATAGTGTGCTGATTTTTCTCTGTCTTTTATAGTGTGCTGATTTTTCTCTGTCTTTTATAGTGTGCTGATTTTTCTCTGTCTTTTATAGTGTGCTGATTTTTCTCTGTCTTCTATAGTGTTCTGATTTTTCTCACATGTCTTTTATAGTGTGCTGATTTTTCTCACATGTCTTTTATAGTGTGCTGATTTTTCTCACATGTCTTTTATAGTGTGCTGATTTTTCTCTGTTCTTTTATAGTGTGCTGATTTTTCTCTGTCTTTTATAGTGTGCTGATTTTTCTCAATGTCTTTTATAGTGTGCTGATTTTTCTCTGTCTTTATAGTGTGCTGATTTTTCTCTGTCTTTTATAGTGTGCTGATTTTTCTCAATGTCTTTTATAGTGTGCTGATTTTTCTCTGTCTTTTATAGTGTGCTGATTTTTCTCTGTCTTTTATAGTTTGCTGATTTTTCTCACATGTCTTTTATAGTGTGCTGATTTTTCTGTCTTTATAGTGTGCTGATTTTTCTCACATGTCTTTTATAGTGTGCTGATTTTCTCACATGTCTTTATAGCGTGCTGATTTTTCTCACATGTCTTTTATAGTGTGCTGATTTTTCTCTGATGTCTTTTATATGTGCTGATTTTTCTGATGTCTTTTATAGTGTGCTGATTTTTCTCTGATGTCTTTTATAGCGTGCTGATTTTTCATGTCTTTTATAGCGTGCGATTTTTCTCACATGTCTTTTATAGTGTGCTGATTTTTCTGATGTCTTTTATAGTGTGCTGATTTTTCTGATGTCTTTTATAGCGTGCTGATTTTTCTGATGTCTTTTATAGTGTGCTGATTTTTCTCACATGTCTTTTATAGTGTGCTGATTTTTCTCTGATGTCTTTTATAGTGTGCTGATTTTTCTGATGTCTTTTATAGTGTGCTGATTTTTCTCTGATGTCTTGTATAGTGTGCTGATTTTTCTCACATGTCTTTTATAGTGTGCTGATTTTTCTCTGTCTTTTATAGCGTGCTGATTTTTCTCTGATGTCTTTTATAGTGTGCTGATTTTTCTCACATGTCTTTTATAGTGTGCTGATTTTTCTCACATGTCTTTTATAGTGTGCTGATTTTTCTCTGTCTTTTATAGTGTGCTGATTTTTCTCTGTCTTTTATAGCGTGCTGATTTTTCTCACATGTCTTTTATAGCGTGCTGATTTTTCTCACATGTCTTTTATAGCGTGCTGATTTTTCTCACATGTCTTTTATAGTGTGCTGATTTTTCTCACATGTCTTTTATAGTGTGCTGATTTTTCTCACATGTCTTTTATAGTGTGCTGATTTTTCTCACATGTCTTTTATATTGTGCTGATTTTTCTGATGTCTTTTATAGTGTGCTGATTTTTCTCACATGTCTTTTATAGTGTGCTGATTTTTCTCATGTCTTTTATAGTGTGCTGATTTTTCTCACATGTCTTTTATAGTGTGCTGATTTTTCTCACATGTCTTTTATAATGTGCTGATTTTTCTCAGATGTCTTTTATAGTGTGCTGATTTTTCTCACATGTCTTTTATAGTGTGCTGATTTTTCTCACATGTCTTTTATAGTGTGCTGATTTTTCTCACATGTCTTTTATAGAGTGCTGATTTTTCTCAGATGTCTTTTATAGTGTGCTGATTTTTCTCAGTCTTTTATAGCGTGCTGATTGTTCTCAGAGGCATGTATACAGATTATTCACCCACACTATGCAGGTGGTATGTTTTTGATCGGTGTGCATGCTTGACACTTTCGTGCTACAGTAAGCCACCCGACAAACACTATCACTACAACATCTTTAACATGCAGTTATATGATATTCTGCATGCGTCAACATACACAGAAGATGGCTCAGGCACTGACAGGTCTGCATATAAACAAAACCTGCCATCAACCATTTTGTACAACAAACTACCTTCCTACAGTACAAGCACACAAGCAGGGAAATGATCATCCAGCATAAAGATCAAGTGATAACATCAAGGTCAAGTGATAATATCAAATTCAAAGTTAAACAATAACATCAAGGTCGAGAGATAACATGAAGATTACGTAATAGCATCGAGATAAAGCCATACCAAAGTGTCACCTCTGTCTCCAGCTTAAGTTTGCAAGACTCCACTCATCTGTTCACAGCCACTGAAGATTTACTGTAACTGAGAATCAACACATCAGTTAAATCAAACACGCAATCAATACAACTTGTCCCATAATGGCCAGGTTGTATGGGAATGACAAAGTAACATTACACTTTTCAAGGGACCAACCTTATAAGGCTGGTACCCTTCTCCTGTATCGCTCTGCTTAACCTTCCCCAACCCTGTACTAGGCCGGGTACAGTTGGGTGAACCAAAGAATGTGTGTGCAAAGTTTTTACCGAGACTTGAACCTGTGCAGTCAGAATGGAAGGCAAGAGCCTGGACCTCTGCATCAAGCAGGCCTCATACAAACACTGCAGGTCTACATCAATCATCGATCAGAAAGTACTAACATTTTGGACAGTCCTGTGTGTTCTAACATTATCATACTCACAGACTGTGGGCAGCTGGACTATGCACTCCATGATAATGTCACCATAATCATGCTGTCACTTTAATCGTGCTAAAACACTAATGGCCTGTGTCATCATAACCATGCTATGTTATCAATATGAATAATCATGTTATGTCATCATAATCCTGCTATGTTATAAATATGAATAATCATGTTATGTCATCATAATCCTGCTAAGATACCTTTGTCATCATAATCATGCTATGTGATCATAATACGTTATGTCATCATAATCATGTTAAGGTACTCACATCACTAAAATAAGAGACTTAGAGCAACAGGCTGAAATAGCTAGTTCACAATATTAGTTATTACTCACTTTTGTGATAATGTTTAGATATTGAGAGAAACTGGAAAATGTGATACAAAACATTATCACAAAAATAACAAGGTACTCAGAGCAAGTTGAATGTGTTCCCCAATGTTATGACAATACCAGATACTCACAGCAACTGCAATATGTATTACACAATATCACCAACACAGTCTGTAAATTATATTCCAGAAAAGAACATCCAAAATTAAAAATTTTCAAATTTAACATTACAACACACCTAATGAAATAATAGAAGTTGTAAAAGCAATGGAAATTTAAACTCACATTATTTGATATTGATAGAAAAGATCAGTCAAATTAACTCTATATCTACTTATTTTTGTTTTTGCTTCACAAGGTGAATCGCCAAAAAATCATCCTGACATTGCTGTCAGCTCTACCAAAGCGAAACCAGATCTATCATGCTCTATGTATACATGTGAAATCACATCAACCACCTTCTAGGTACACATGCTGAACAATGGCAAAGTAGAGGAGAACAAAGCAACCTTGGAGGCAAAACAGAAGTTTGGACAACAGACATTTGAAGAAGAAACAGAAACTTGAAAAACACCAGTAACATGGAGAACAACAGTAACCAGAATAACAACCTTAACTTGGAGAACAACGAATTGGAGAACACCAGTAACTTGGAGAACAACTAGCATAG
This sequence comes from Monoplex corrugatus, assembly GCA_030674185.1. Lineage (NCBI taxonomy): Eukaryota > Metazoa > Mollusca > Gastropoda > Littorinimorpha > Ranellidae > Monoplex > Monoplex corrugatus. The sequence continues at coordinate 50,428,359 of JAPXFY010000029.1, forward strand.
AGAACACCAGTAATGTGACCAGTGACAGAGAATAATAGTAATATGGAGAACAACAGGTAAGCTGGACAACAACAGTCATTGAACAGTAAGTTGGAAAACTACCCAAACTTGAACAGTAACCTGGAGAACAAGAGTAAACTGGAGAAGAAGAGTAAACTAGAGAACAAGAGTAAACTGGAGAACAAGAGTAAACTAGAGAACAAGAGTAAACTGGAGAACAAGAGTAAACTGGAGGAGAAGAGAAAACTAGAGAACAAGAGTAAACTAGAGAACAAGAGTAAACTAGAGAACAAGAGTAAACTGGAGAACAAGAGTAAACTAGAGAACAAGAGTAAACTGGAGAACAAGAGTAAACTGGAGAACAAGAGAAACCTGGAGAACAAGAGTAAACTAGAGAACAAGAGTAAACTAGAGAACAAGAGTAAACTAGAGAACAAGAGTAAACTGGAGAACAAGAGTAAACTGGAGAACAAGAGTAAACTGGAGAACAAGAGTAAACTGGAGAACAAGAGTAAACTGGAGAACAAGAGTAAACTGGAGAACAAGAGTAAACTGGAGAACAAGAGAAACCTGGAGAACAAGAGTAAAATGGAGAACAAGAGTAAACTGGAGAACAAGAGTAAACTGGAGAACAAGAGTAAACTGGAGAACAAGAGAAACCTGGAGAACAAGAGTAAAATGGAGAAGAAGAAGAAGAGTAAAATGGAGAAAAAGAGTAAACAGAGAACAAGAGTAAACTAGAGAACAAGAGTAAACTGGAGAAGAAGAGTAAACTAGAGAACAAGAGTAAACTAGAGAACAAGAGTAAACTGGAGAAGAAGAGAAACCTGGAGAAGAAGAGTAAACTGGAGAAGAAGAGTAAACAGAGAACAAGAGTAAACTAGAGAATAAGAGTAAACTGGAGAAGAAGAGTAAACTAGAGAACAAGAGTAAACTGGAGAACAAGAGTAAACTGGAGAACAAGAGAAACCTGGAGAAGAAAAGTAAACTGGAGAAGAAGAGTAAACAGAGAACAAGAGTAAACTGGAGAAGAAGAGTAAACTGGAGAACAGCAGTAAGCTGGAGAACAACAGTAAAGAGAAGAATAACATTGCTATGTTTTTGTTTACAGACCAGCTGTCTGTGTAGAGCCATATCATCAAGGCTATAACTGTTTCAAAACATACACAATACTTCAAACAGGGAAAAACTAAAATTAAGTACACATACCAATGCATTCGTGCACATAATCTAAGGAGATGCCCCTAGCACTAAAGCATCTACAAAAAACATACCTAAATTACCTAAAATTGATTGCTTCCGTATATATCATTTTCCGAGATCCAAAAATACACTTAATACATGCAGCCAATTATCAATCCTAAAAGAAAGTATACAGACTTTATCAAACACATACAGGTGAATGGGCCAGCAAGGCAGAAAATGATAGGAAGAAATGACAGAAAGCAAAGGAGGAAGGCAGAAACAAAAAGAATAACAGAAAAGAGGAAATTTCTAGCGCAAAATTTCCGGAAGGTATGGTACTATTTATACTGAAAGAGCCCGAGAACAACAGTAACTTAGAGAACAACAGTAATATGGAGAACAATAGTAATGAGAACAGTAATGTGGAGAACAACAGTAACCTGTAGAACAACAGACTTTGGATAACAGTAACCTGGAGAACAACAGTAACATAGAAAACAACAGTAACTTTGAGAACAACAGTAACTGTGAAATCAAACAGGTAAGCTAATGAATGACAGACTATGAACTGAAGGAAAAAAAGGTAATTTTTTTTTCATGAGTGAAATTAATGATGAACCCTGAACTTTCCTATTTCCACCTTTGTCAAGTGAACAATTCTGCCTAAATGTCAGCACATACTTTACTTTTTTCTTCATTGTTCTTTTTGTTATTTTTTTGTTTGTTTGTTTTTTAAGGCGGAGAGGTGGTCCATCAAATTATTCCCATATGAATTGTGAGTCATACCCCCTAAATTCTAGTTATGCTTGAAGCTAGACCATCTCTCTACTTTATGTTTTTATGTCTGTTATCCATTTCTTGTGATAAGGAGACTTCCTTGATCTTCACTTTTTTCCATTTTGATTCTTGTCTAATCTCTAGTCTAAGAACTCCTTGTTGATGTCTTTTTTTTTCTATTTTAGGTTCTTACTATTTGTATCATGGAACATGTCGTTTTCCTTTTCTCTCTTTCTGGGTTTTGTCTCGCATATTATATAATTTAAGGAAAATTCCTTGTACTTTTTTTAAAATGCAGACACATCAGAAGAATCAGTGTATTTGTACCCATGTGCACTAAACTACACACACACACACACACACACACACACACACACACACACACACACACACACACACACACACACACACACACACATTCATACCCATGTCCACATAACACACCCTCCCCCTCCCCTCCCCCGTCCCATGCCCAGCAAAGTGAGAAACCATAATTATAGGATTTGAAAAACAAATACAAGAACACACATGCATGTCAAAGCAAAAAAAAAAAAAAAAAAAAGAGAGAGAGAGAGAGAGCACACTCACATAACTCACACAGTACACAGCATATCCACACACAAATATTGCACCCCTTCAAAAACAAAGTAAAAAAGATTTGCATATACACAAACCAGATACACACAGGAAAAAAAGGAAAACAGAAAATGCCATGGGAAGAAAGACAACCAAAAACCAATCTCACACTAACACAGGCTGAATATAATACACACAACATACACACCTTCAATCCCATTCTACATACTCCACATCACAAAGTAAAGGGACTTACGTTAGGGATCCAAACATCCCTCAGCTCACAACATGCACCATCATGAAACATGTTCCATCCTCTGGAACTTAAGTCCTCCACACATTACTATAATACACAAGGTCATTCGTTCCCAGGAACTTAAGTCCTCCACAACTCACCATAAACACAGGGTCATTATGATTGTTCCCAGGAACTTCAGGACTTCACACACCTTTCATAATACACAAGGTCATTCGTTCCCAGGAACTTAAGTCCTCCACAAATCACCATAAACAAAGGGTCATTCGTTCCCAGGAACTTAAGGCCTCCACAAATCACCATAAACACAGGGTCATTATGATTGTTCCCAGGAACTTCAGGACTTCACACACTGTCATAATACACAAGGTCATTCGTTCCCAGGAACTTAAGTCCTCCCCAAATCACCATAAACAAAGGGTCATTCGTTCCAAGGAACGTCGGGCCTTCACACACCGCCATAATACACAAAGTCATTCGTTCCCAGGAAGTTAAGTCCTCCACAAATCACCATAAAACACAAAGTCATTTGTTCCAGGAATTTCAAGCCTTCACACACTGCCATAATACACAAGGTCATTCGTTCCCAGAACTTCAAGCCTTCACACACTGCCATAATACACAAGGTCATTTGTTCCCAGGAACTTCAAGCCTTCACACACTGTTGAGGTTGAGGTCACTCTCCTACATGTGTGCTGCCACCTACAGAGTGCTGGACACTTGGTGGACATCAGCACTAGACTGCTGCCATCACAAACCCAGCCTGAATGCAGCGGCACTCCCATCTTGAGTGTGCTGCCACCTACAGAGTGCTGGGTTCTTGATGGTTGCACGTCATGTCAGATCAAAGTCAATACTTCATTGTACCTATCACAAACCCAGCCTGAAGGCAGCGGCACTCCCATCTTGAGTGTGCTGCCGCCTACAGAGTGCTGGGTTCTTGATGGTTGCACGTCAAGTCAGATCGAAGTCAATGCTTCATTGTACCCATCACAAAACCATCCTGAAGATGGGAACACTCCCCTCTGACTGTGAGGCCATCTACAGTACCTTGGGCTCTTGGTGGTCATCACATCTTCCCATTATGCAACTAGTCTGAAAGTAGTCGCAAGTGTGCTGCTGCCTATAGTGTGCCAGCTTTTTGTACGTCATGTCACATCATTGTCAAGATCAGCTGGGTGGGCCAAGAAATGGGCAGCGTTTACTGTGAAATCGTTATTCGTGAATTTTGTGAACACTTTGACAACAGGGACTGAAAACTTCTGGTCATTAGGACGTCACTGCTTTGCTTTCATCTTGTTAACATTCTGACAAGAGTTACTTAACTATGGGGCAAGTTTCAATAATGTTGGACTAAAATGCTATTGCCCTGCCTAGATACTAGTTGTGCATCACAAGTTTACTGAAGTCTATGGAAAACATTACAATAATGTCTAACAAAAGTTTGCAGTTCTGTAATCACAAACCACA
>JAPXFY010000029.1:50435122-50437622 GCA_030674185.1 Monoplex corrugatus
AGCAGAGACAGACGAAACACAGACAGAACAACGAGACAGAGACAGACAGAAACACAAGACAGAGACAGAAACACAACAAACAAGACAGACAGAACACAGACAGACAGAAACACAGACAGAGACAGACAGAAACGACAAGACAAACAAACACAACGACAGGACAGACAGAACACAGCGACAGAGCGACAAACAACAGAACAGAGACAAGACAGAAACAAGACAGAGACAAGACAGAACACAACAGAACAGACGACAGAAACACAACAACAGACGACAGAAACAGAACACAGACAGAAACAGAGACAAGACAGACAAACAACAGAGACCAGACAGACAGAACAGAAACACAGACAGAGACAGACAAAACAACAACACAGACAGCGAAACACAGACAGACAAGACAGAGACAGACAGAACACAGACAGACAGAACAACAACAGACAGAGACAGACAGAAACACAGACAGAGACAGACAACAAGACAGAGACGAGACAGAACAGAGACAGAGACAGAACAGACAGAAACAGAACAGAGACAGAACAGAGACAGACAGACAAGACAGAACACAGACAGACAGAACAACAGACAGACAGAACACAGAACAGAGCACAGACAGAAACACAGACAGAGACAGAGACACAGAAACAGAAACACGAGACAGCAGAACAGAGACAGAGACAGAACAGAACAAACAGAGACAGAGACAGACAGAAACAACAGAGACAAGAAGACAGACAAGACAGAACAGACAGAAACAGAGACAGAGACAGAAACAAAACAGAGACAGAGACAGACAGACAACAGAAACAAGACAGAGACAGACAGAAACAGAACAGAGAAGAAACAGAGACAGACAGACAGAGACAGAACAGACAGACAAACAGAACAGAGACAGACAGAAACAGAGACAGAGACAAGACAGAACAGAAACAGAAAGACAGAAAGAAACAGAAACAGAGACAGAACAGAGAACAGAAGACAGAACAGAGAACAGAGACAGAGACAGAAACAGAAACAGAAACAGACAGAGACAGAGACAGACAGAAACAGAAACAGAAACAGAACAGAACAGACAGAAACAGAACAGAACAGAGACAGAGAACAGACAGACAGACAGAGACAGACAGAACAGCACAGAGACAGACAGAAACAGAAACAGAACAGAACAGAACAGACAGAACAGAACAGAAGAACAGACAGAACAGAAACAGAGACAGAACAGGACAGACAGAACAGAAACAGAAACAGAGACAGAGACAGACAGAAACAGAAACAGAGACAGAGACAGACAGACAGAAACAGAGACAGAACAGAGACAGACAGACAGAAACAGACAGACAGAGAACAGAGACAGACAGAAACAGAACAGAGACAGAACAGAAACAGAAACAGAGACAGAGACAGACAGAAAACAGAAACAGAACAGAGACACGAACAGAGACAGACAGACAGACAGAACAGAGACAGAGACAGACAGAACAACAGAAACAGAACAGAGACAGAGACAGACAGAAACAGACAGAGACAGAAGACAGACAGAAAAAAGACAGAGCAGAGACAAGACAGAAACAGAAACAGAGAAGACAGAACAGAGACAGAGACAGAGAACAGACAGAGACAGAGACAGAAACAGAAACAGAGACAGAGACAGAGACAGAAACAGAAACAGAGACAGAACAGAGACAGCAGAACAGAAACAGAGACGAGACAGAGACAGAGAAGACAGAACAGAAACAGAACAGAGACAGAGAAGCAGAACAGAAACAAAACAGAGACAGAGACAGACAGAAACAGACGAGACGACAGAGACAGACAGAGACAGACAGAACAGAAAAGAGACAGAGACAGCAGACAGAAACAGAAACAGAGACAGAGACAGACAGAAACAGAAACAGAGACAGAGACAGACAGACAGAAACAGAACAGAAACAGAGACAGAGACAGACAGAAACAGAACAAGACAGACAGAAGACAGAAACAGAAAGAACAGAGACAGAGACAGAGCAGAAACAGAAACAGAAGACAGAGACAGAACAGAAAACAGAAGACAGAAACAGAAACAGAGACAGAGACAGACAGAAAACAGGACAGAAGACAGAACAGACAGAACAGAGACAGACAGAACAGAAACAGAAACAGAGACAGAGACAGACAGAAACAGAATACAAGACAGAAACAGAACAGAGACAGAGACAGCAGACAGAAACAGAACAGAAACAGAGACAGAGACAGAACAGAAACAGAGACAGAGACAGAGACAGACAGAAACAGAAACAGAGACAGAGACAGACAGACAGAAACAGAAACAGAACACAGAAACAGAGACAGACAGAAACAGAAACAGAAACAGACGACAGAGACAGAACAGAAACAGAGACAGAGACAGACAGAACAGCAAGGAATGAAGGTGAAGACAGTGACGATACAATGGAGTGCACGCTGTATTCAGACATCGTGTCACAAGTGAAGTTACCTGGATGTCTGTTACCAAGAAGTAAAT
>JAPXFY010000029.1:50442622-50450122 GCA_030674185.1 Monoplex corrugatus
CCAGTGTTGTTGTAGGAAATAGTTTATTTCTTAAAACACCGTCAGTGTTGTTGTAGGGAAATAGTTTATTTCTTAAAGCACAACCAGGTATTGTTGTAGGTAAATAGATTTTTTCTTAAAACACAACCAGGTTGTTGTAGGTAAATAGTTTATTTCTTAAAACACAACCAGTATTGTTGTAGGTAAATAGTTTATTTCTTAAAACACAACCAGTTGTTGTAGGTAAATAGATTTTTTCTTAAAACACAACCAGGTTGTTGTAGGTAAATAGTTTATTTCTTAAAACACAACCAGTATTGTTGTAGGTAAATAGTTTATTTCTTAAAACACAACCAGTATTGTTGTAGGTAAATAGTTTTTTTCTTAAAACACAACCAGTGTTGTTGTAGGTAAATAGTTTTATTTCTTAAAACCACTGTATCTTGTGTAAATAGTTTCATATTTCTTAAACGAACAATGTTGTAGGCTAATTTTTGTCTTATAACAACTGTTTTGTGGGTAATGTTGTATTTTTACTAAACCAGCTGTGTTACTGTTTGTGTTAATAACAGTATGTTGTACAATTTAACACCCAGCTGTGCTACTGTTTGTTTAATTAAGTATTTACATTTTACACACCAGCTGTGTTATTGTTTGTGTTAATTACAGTATGTGTACATTTACACACCAGCTGTGTACTGTTTGTGTTAATTACAGTATGTGTACATTTTACACACCAGCTGTGCTACTGTTTGTGTTAATTACAGTATGTGTACATTTTACACACCAGCTGTGTTATGTTTGTGTTAATTACAGTATGATGTACATTTTACACACCATTTGTGTTATTGTTTGTGTTAATTACAGTATAGTTTACATTTTACACACCAGCTGTGTTACTGTTTGTGTTAATTACAGTATGTGTACATTTTACACACCAGCTGTGTTACTGTTTGTGTTAATTACAGTATATTTACATTTTACACACCAGCTGTGTTACTGTTTGTGTTAATTACAGTATGTTTACATTTTACACACCACTTGTGTTATTGTTTGTGTTAATTACAGTATATTTACATTTTAACACACCAGCTGTGTTACTGTTTGTGTTTAATTACAGTTTAATTTTACACACCACTTTTATGTTTGTGTTAATTACAGTATTTACATTTTACACACCAGCTGTGTTATTTGTGTTATTACAGTATGTTACATTACACACCACTGTTTATTGTGTATATTCACATGTATATTGTGAGCACGCCACCAGACCACTATAATAATAATAATAATAATAATGTTTATTTGTATAGCGCATATTCCATATAAAAACATGCTCACCAGCGCTTTACATTTCGCAAGAAAGGCAAAAGGTGATAAAAAATGTTCACAATTACATACACAATAAGATAACAACTAACATTAAAGCTATACAAGTAAGAAGACACATAAGAAACCACAGAATATTAAAATTTAAACACTGACTTATGTAATGAAGAAAGATTAACAGATTTTTCATATGAATAAAGAGGCATATTGTGTTTATATATTGCTGGGTGTGTGTGCTTGCGTACGTGTGTGTGTGTGCGTGCGTGTGCGTTGCTGTGCGCGTGTGTGTATGTAAGAATGTGTGTGTGTGTGTGTGTGTGTGTGTGTGTGTGTGTGTGTGTGTGTGTGTGTGTGTGTGTGTGTGTGTGAGTGTGTGTGTATGTGAGTGTGTGTGTGTGAGTGTGTGTGCGTGTGCTATGTTTGCATGCGTGTGTGTGTGTTTGTGCATGCAATAGTTGTACATAAAAGTATAATCAATATTTTGAATGAAGATAAAAACAGAAAAATTCTAATTTATATACAGGTAAAACATTATAACTTCAGTATTACAGCATTAACACCTTGACAATCAAAATTAGGCCTACCTCACAAATTATAAACTATTCGCATATCATACATCACAATTTACATACAAACAAAAATTTTAAAAAGTTTCTTAAAGTATTTCAGTCTCTTTCCCACTCAATTTCTCCCCTATCCCCTCCTCAGCTGTACACATACAGTGATACACACACATGCTCACTCATGCACACACACACACACACACACACACACACACACACACACACACACACACACACACACACACACACACACACACACGCACACACACACACACACGCACACACACACACACCTCGCTCTATAGGCCCTTATACAAAATACTGTTATACAGGCAAGAGAGATTAGTCTGATGACAGACTTGTAAACTAAGGCTCTTCCGGTTAAATGAGTTTGAAAGGTACCGTTTGAAGGTTGAGAAACAGTTTTTCTGAGAGACAGTGTAGAGAGTTCCATGCATTTGGGCCAAAGACAGAGAAAGACTTTTTACCAAAGGTGTCTAGAGAGAAGCGACAGGGTGCAGACATGTGGGGTTGACATGACCATTCCTATTACAGAACAGTCACACCTTCCACATACAGCGCTCTCATAGTGTTTGGAAAAAATATAATAAAAAAACACCACCAAATGTATAATGATTTATGGCGACACTGGTGGTGTCTTTTATGTATCAACGTCCGTATTGAAATAATAATAATAATAATGATAATAATAATAATGACAATAATTATAACAACAATAATAATAATATTAATAACAATAATAATAATAATAATAACAATAATAATAATGATAAATCACTTTTATGTAGCGCTATTCTCCTACACATTGGTAAAGACTCACTACGTTTTACATTAAATAGTTCATTTTTCCCAATCAACCCTATGCCTAGTGGTCAATTATACTAACTTCCACTTCTAGTCCCTCCCCCCCCCCCAACACACAGACTAGCACATCTGCTGCAAGCAAGTACTGATATATACATTACTGAATCACAAAGATCAAAAACCATGTTTCATTACTGGTAGTATTTACCAAAAAGATGAGTTTTGAGGCCTGCCTTGAAAGGGGAGAGAGATGACGAACAGCGGAGAGAAAAAGGCAGATGGTTCCAGACAAAGCAGCCAACTGATGAAGATGATTAGCAGGGTTACCAAACACCCAGCTGAGCCGGTAAAACACAGGGGGGGGGGGGGAGGGGGGAGGGCCAAGGAAAGTTCAGTTAATTTAATTTAATTTTGTTCAGATCCTGATTGTAGCTAAGCCTGGTTAAGTTACGGAATATTTAGCTGAGCAGGGAAGACACAACCAGGCAAGGAAAGTTCTGTTAATTTTGTTCCCATTCTGATATAACAAGCCTGGTTTGATTACCAAACGTTTAGCTGATGCACGAATCAAAAGGGGACAAGGACAGTTCAATCATTGTGTTCACATTGTGATGTACTAGGCCTGGTATTGTAAAATAATAATAATAATAATTACAATATTTATATAGCGCAAAATCTTGATAGAAATCAAATCTAAGCACTGAACATACACATACGCACGCGCGCACACACACGCACACACACACTCACACATGGCTATAAATGGGGAAAAAGAATAAAAGCAATGGAAAATTATAGAGAGCATATCATATACAAATATATATTACAATGTGATTCCACTCCGAGCGGAGACAGGCTGCAGAGGGGATTGAGTGAGGTCAGGATTTTATGCAGAGGAGAAAAGGTGAGTTTTGAGAGGGGACTTGAAGGAGACAAAAGTAGGTTGCTGACGGACTGAGAGAGGAAGTTTGTTCCAGGAGAGTGGACCAGAAACAGAGAAGGCTCGTGGACAGTCCAGTCACTGTGTTCAGATTGTGATGTCATAACCCTGGTGAAATCAAAGTGTAAAACCAGTCAGTGAACAGTCCAGTCACTGTGTTCAGATTGTGATGTCATAACCTGGTGAAATCAAAGTGTAAAACCAGTCATTGAACAGTTCAGTCATTGTGTTCAGATTGTGATGTCATAACCCTGGTGAAATCAAAGTGTAAAACCAGTCATTGAACAGTCCAGTCACTGTGTTCAGATTGTGATGGTGAAATCAAAGTGTAAAACCAGTCATTGAACAGTCCAGTCATTGTGTTCAGATTGTGATGGTGAAATCCAAGTGTTAAAACCAGTCATTGAACAGTCCAGTCACTGTGTTCAGATTGTGATGTCATAACCCTGGTGAAATCAAAGTGTAAAACCAGTCAGTGAACAGTCCAGTCATTGTGTTCAGATTGTGATGTCATAACCCTGGTGAAATCAAAGTGTAAAACCAGTCATTGAACAGTCCAGTCATTGTGTTCAGATTGTGATGGTGAAATCAAAGTGTAAAACCAGTCATTGAACAGTCCAGTCATTGTGTTCAGATTGTGATGTACTAACCCTGGTGAAATCAAAGTGTAAAACCAGTCATTGAACAGTCCAGTCATTGTGTTCAGATTGTGATGTACTAACCCTGGTGAAATCAAAGTGTAAAACCAGTCATTGAACAGTCCAGTCATTGTGTTCAGATTGTGATGTCATAACCCTGGTGAAATCAAAGTGTAAAACCAGTCATTGAACAGTCCAGTCATTGTGTTCAGATTGTGATGGTGAAATCAAAGTGTAAAACCAGTCATTGAACAGTCCAGTCACTGTGTTCAGATTGTGATGTACTAACCCTGGTGAAATCAAAGTGTAAAACCAGTCATTGAACAGTTCAGTCATTGTGTTCAGATTGTGATGTCATAACCCTGGTGAAATCAAAGTGTAAAACCAATCAGTGTATTCACATTGTTGATTCATACAACGACTGTTATGTTGTTGGTGGCAAAATTGGGATAATAGAATCCACACAAGTGACAAACTTGGATTTTATAAAATGTTTAAAACATATTGCTTATAGGAAACGCGCATTAAGGTTGATACACACACACACACACACACACACACACACACACACACACACACACACACACACACACACGTGCACGCACGTACGCATGCATGCACGCCCAGACAGACAGACAAACAGACAGACAGATAGATAGACAGATAGATAGATAGATAGATAGATAGATAGATAGAGATAGATAGATAGATAGGTAGATAGATAGATAGACAGATAGACACAACAGACAGACAGATAGATAGATACATAGATAGATAGATAGATAGACAGACAGACAGATAGATAGATAGATAGATAGACAGACAGACAGATAGATAGATACATAGACAGACAGATAGATAGATAGATAGACAGATAAATAGACAGATAGGTAGACAGATAGATAGACAGACAGACAGATAGATAGATAGATAGACAGACAGACAAATAGATAGATAGATAGATAGATAGATAGATAGATAGATGGATAGATAGATAGATAGATAGATAGATAGATAGATGGATAGATAGATAGATAGATAGATAGATAGATAGATAGATAGATAGATAGAAGAAATGCTGTCATCATGAAATGTAGATTTAGTGTCAGTGACATTGTTGTACAGTGGGATGGTAACAGAGTGCATTCAAACACGATAACTCAGTGTCATGTCTTTTGTGTAAATGTTCTGTTGAAAATGAAATACACTTTGGCGTGTGTTGCCCTGCTCTGGAGGATTATTATCGTTTGTAGTTTTGTTCAAAGCCCAGCCAACTGCACACAGCCATACCAGGGCTATAGCCATTTCCAAACATTCACAATACTTCATACAGGGCCAAAAAAAAGGAAAAGAAAATAAATACACATATTAATGCATTCAACATTTATAGGCCATTTTATATTAATGCATTCAACATTTATAGGCCATTTTATGACGAAGGGGGATTTGGAGCACCTGGTCACAACGGGAAAGCTGGAGGGAAAGAGAGCACCGGGTAGACCCAGGGAGAAAATGCTGGACGGACTTGCAGAGTGGTTGGGGACGAGGAGGGTGGGAGAGATGCTAGGGGCAACGAGAGATAGAGACAGATGGAAGTCCATGATCGCCAAAGCCATGCGGCAGGGCACCTGATGATGATGATGATGATCAATGCATTCGCACACATAATCTGAGGAAGAACGACACAAAATGGATCCTCAGGGTATGTACAGACGAATTGAAGAAATTGTTCACAGGAAAAGTACATGCACATCAACTGGTTGCTTAAAATCAAAAGATGGCACGCTTATCATGGAAAAAGACAAGGTATTAGACAGATGGGGAGAGTACATTAAAGAGATCTTTTTGAGGATGACAGAAACGAAGAACACATTATAAAAAAGAACTTTGAAGGACCACCCATAATGAAAGATGAAGTCAGAGCAGCACTGAAAAAGATGAAACCAGGAAAAGCCCCAGGACCAGACAACATTACTACAGAGATGATTGAAGCCCTGGAGGAATTTGGCATAGAAAAAATAACAGTCCTAAATGAAATTTATGACACAGGAAAAATCCCCAATGATATGTCAAAATCAATTTTCATTGCACTTCCAAAGAAGACAGGGGCTATAGAATGCGAACTCCATCGCACAATCAGTTTGATGAGTCATGTAACAAAAATCCTGTTAAGAATAATCATGATGAGGACAAGGAATAGAATCAAAAGAGAAATAGCAGAAGAACAGTGTGGATTTGTGGAGGGGAAAGGAACTATTAATTAATGCCATATACATCCTAAGAACTATCATAGAGAGGTCAGTTGAGATGAATAAGGATTTGTATTTATGCTTTGTTGACTATACCAAGGCTTTCGATCGGGTACGACATGAAGAATTGATCAACCAACTGGAGAGACTCAATGTCGATGGAAAAGATCTACGAATAATCAGGAATATGTACTGGGAACAAACAGCTGCAATGAGAATAGAAAACAATATAAGCTCTTTTCAAAACATCAAAAGAGGAGTCAGACAGGGTTGTGTTTTGTCACCAGATCTGTTTTCACTATATAGCGAAAACATCATGAGAAACCTAGAAGAAGACCCTGGATTAAAGGCTGGAGGGAAAATGATAAACAACATTCGGTACGCAGATGACACCGTGCTAATTGCAGAAAATGAAAGGGATCTACAAAACCTTGTGAATATACTAGAAATAGAAAGCAAAGGTAAGGGGTTGGAACTAAACAGCAGGAAGACTGAAGTCATGATGATCAGTAAAAAACATGAAATCCCCTCATGCAAAATAACAGCAAATGGCACAACCTTGACACAGGTTAATAAGTTCAAATACCTGGGAACGGTCATTTCATCAGACGGCAGATGCACATCGGAAATAGCTGGCAGAATCGGCCAAGCCAAAACAGCATTCAAGAAGATGACAAGCATTCTTACCAACAAATGCCTATCAATTAACATCAGAAGGAGAGTCCTTGAATGTTATATAGAACCAATACTGTTGTACGGATGCGAGGCGTGGACAGTCAGCAAGCAAAGCCAGAGCAAGATTGAGGAAGCCGAGATGTGGTTTCTCAGAAGAATGTTGAGAGTACCATGGACAGCAAAGAAAACAAACGAGACAGTCTTGATGGAGGCAGACACAAGTCGATCACTGATAAGGAAGATTAGGAAAAGACAAGCAACATTTATAGGCCATTTTATGAGGAAGGGGGATTTGGAGCACC
>JAPXFY010000029.1:50460122-50462622 GCA_030674185.1 Monoplex corrugatus
TTTACATGTCAACCACAATGTTCTGATGCTTAGGCCTGTAGATTTGGCTTTACATGTCAACCACAATGTTCTGATGATTAGGCCTGTAGATTTGGCTTTACATGTCAACCACAATGTTCTGATGCTTAGGCCTGTAGATTTGGCTTTACATGTCAACCACAATGTTCTGTATGATTAGGCCTGTTGTAGATTTGGCTTTACATGTCAACCACAATGTTCTGATGATTAGGCCTGTAGATTTGGCTTTACATGTCAACCACATGTTCTGATGCTTAGGCCTGTAGATTTGGCTTTACATGTCAACCACAATGTTCTGATGCTTAGGCCTGTTGTAGATTTGGCTTTACATGTCAACCACAATGTTCTGATGATTAGGCCTGTTGTAGATTTGGCTTTACATGTCAACCACAATGTTCTGATGCTTAGGCCTGTAGATTTGGCTTTACATGTCAACCACAGTGTTCTGATGCTTAGGCCTGTGAGATTTGGCTTTACATGTCAACCACAATGTTCTGATGATTAGGCCTGTTTAGATTTGGCTTTACATGTCAACCACAATGTTCTGATGCTTAGTCCTGTTGTAGATTGGCTTTACATGTCAACCACATGTTCTGATTCTTAGATGCCTGTTGATTTAGGCTGATGCTACATGTCAACCACAATGTTCTGATGTAGCCTGTAATTGCTTACATGTCAACCACATGCTGATGTTAGGCCGTAGATTGGCTTACATGTCAACCACAATGTCTGATGTTAGCCTGTAGATTGCTACTTAACACAATGTAGCATCTTAATGTCAACCACAATGTTCTGATGTTAGCCTGAGATTGGCTTACAGTCAACCACAATGTTCTGATGTTAGCTGTAATTGGCTTTACAGTCAACCACAATGTTCTGATGCTTAGGCCTGTAGATTTGGCTTTACATGTCAACCACAATGTTCTGATGCTTAGGCCTGTAGATTGGCTTTACATGTCAACCACAATGTTCTGATGCTTAGCCTGTAGATTTGGCTTACATGTCAACCACATGTTCGATGCTAGGCCTGTAGATTGGCTTTACATGCAACCACATGTTCTGATGCTTAGGCCTGTAGATTGGCTTTACATGTCAACCACAATGTTCTGATGCTTAGGCCTGTAGATTGGCTTACATTCAACCACAATGTCTGATTTAGCCTGTAGATTGCTTACATGTCACAATGTTTGATGCTTAGGCCTGATGCTTTACATCAACCACAATGTTCTGATGTTAGCTTATGGCTTACATGTCACCACATGTTCTGAGCTAGCCTGTATTGCTAATGTCAACCACAATGTTTCTGATGCTACTCAAGGAGGCCTGTAATTGGCTTTACATGTCAACCACAATGTTCTATGCTTAGGCCTGTAGATTGGCTTTACATGTCAACCACAATGTTCTGATGCTTAGGCCTGTAGATTGGCTTTACATGTCAACCCATGTCTGATGTTAGCCTGTAATTGGCTTACATGTCAACCACAATGTTCTGATGCTTAGGCCTGTGATTGGCTTTACATGTCAACCACAAGTTCTGATGCTTAGGCCTGTAGATTGGCTTTACATGTCAACCACAATGTTCTGATGATTAAATGTTCTGTTGTAGATTGGCTTTACATGTCAACCACAATGTTCTGATGATTAGCCTGTAGATTTGGCTTACATGTCAACCACAATGTTCTGATGTTAGGCCTGTAGATTTGCTTTACATGTCAACCACAATGTTCTGATGCTTAGGCCTGTAGATTGGCTTTACATGTCAACCACAATGTTTGATGCTTAGCCTGTTAGATGGCTTTACATGTCAACCACATGTTCTGATGCTAGGCCTGTAGATTTGGCTTATTACACATGTCGATGCCTGTAGTGGCTTTATGTCACCAATGTTTGATTTAGCTGTAGATGCTTTACATGCAACACAGTTTGATAGGCCGTAGATGGCTTACATTCAACCACATGTTCTGAGTAGCCTGATTTGCTTTACATCACACTGTTCTGAGCTTAGCTGTAGATTTGCTACATCAACCAATTCATGCTTAGGCTGTTTCTTTACATGTAACCAATGTTCTGATGTAGCCTTTGCTATGTCAACACAATTCTGATGTTGCCTGTGATTTGCCATCAACACATGTTCTGATGTTAGGCTGTTTATAAAATTTTACTTAATGTTAAACCACAATGTCTGATTTGCTGTAATTGGCTTAACAAGTTGAGTTAGGCTGTTTGTTACATGCACCACAGTTGTGCTTGATTTGCTTACATTCAACCCAGTCTGATGTTAGGCGTAGTTCTTACTTCACACATGTTGATGTGCCTGTGATTGCTTACTTCACAATGTCTGATGTACCTGTAGTTGCTACAGTAACCACATGTCTATGTTAGGCCTGTAGATTGGCTTTACTTCAACCACAGTCTGACTAGGCCTGTAGTGCTTTATGTCACCCGTTTGAGTAGCCTGTGTGTTACATGTCAACCATGTTTA
>JAPXFY010000029.1:50470122-50475122 GCA_030674185.1 Monoplex corrugatus
CACAGATACAGACCACATAGTGTTTTCACCACACAGATACAGACCACATTGTGTTTTCACACACACAGATACAGACCACATTGTGTTTTCACAACAACAGATACAGACCACATTGTGTTTTCACACACACACAACAGATACAGACCACATAGTGTTTTCACACACACACAGATACAGACCACATAGTGTTTTCACACACACACACACAGATACAGACCACATAGTGTTTTCACACACACACAGATACAGACCACATTGTGTTTTCACACACACAGATACAGACCACATTGTGTTTTCACACACCACACACACACAGATACAGACCACATTGTGTTTACACACACACACACAGATACAGACCACATTGTGTTTTCACACACACAGATACAGACCACATTGTGTTTCATACAAAACATATCACAGACCACATTGTGTTTTCACACACACACAGATACAGACCACATTGTGTTTTCACACACACACAGATACAGACCACATTGTGTTTCATACAAAACATAACAGACCACATTGTGTTTTCACACACACAGATACAGACCACATTGTGTTTTCACACACACAGATACAGACCACATTGTGTTTTCCACATACACAGATACAGACCACATTGTGTTTTCACACACACACACACATACAGACCACATTGTGTTTTCACACACACAGATACAGACCACATTGTGTTTTCACACACACAACAGATACAGACCACATTGTGTTTTCACACACATACAGATACAGACACATTGTGTTTTCATACACATTGACAGACCACAATGATTGGTGATGTGTGTGTTGTGTGACGGCTGGTGTCCACAGACATAAATACAATGATTGGTGATGTGTGTGTTGTGTGACAGCTGGTGACCACAGACATCAAATACAATGATTGTGATGTGTGTTGTGTGACAGCTGGTGACCACAGACATAAATACAATGATTGGTGATGTGGTGTTGTGTGACAGCGGGTGACCACAGACATAAATACATGATTGGTGATGTGTGTGTTGTGTGACAGCTGTGTCCACAGACATAAATACAATGATTGGTGATGTGTGTGTTGTGTGACGCTGGTGTCCACAGACATAAATACAATGATTGGTGATGTGTGTGTGTGTGACAGCTGGTGTACCACAGACATAAATACAATGATTGGTGATGTGTGTGTTGTGTGACAGCTGGTGTACCACAGACATAAATACAATGATTGGTGATGTGTGTGTTGTGTGACAGCTGGTGACCACAGACATAAATACAATGATTGGTGATGTGTGTGTTGTGTGACAGCTGGTGACCACAGACATAAATACAATGATTGGTGATGTGTGTGTTGTGTGACAGCTGGTGACCACAGACATAAATACAATGATTGGTGATGTGTGTGTTGTGTGACAGCTGGTGACCACAGACATAAATACAATGATTGGTGATGTGTGTGTTGTGTGACAGCTGGTGCCACAGACAAAATACAATGATTGGTGATGTGTGTTGTGTGACAGCTGGTGTCCACAGACACAAATACAATGATTGGTGATGTGTGTGTTGTGTGACAGCTGGTGTCCACAGACATAAATACAATGATTGGTGATGTGTGTTGTGTGACAGCTGGTGTCCACAGACACAAATACAATGATTGGTGATGTGTGTTGTGTGACAGCTGGTGTCCACAGACACAAATACAATGATTGGTGATGTGTGTTGTGTGACAGCTGGTGACCAGAGTCATAAATACAATGATTGGTGATGTGTGTGTTGTGTGACGGCTGGTGTCCACAGACACAAATACAATGATTGGTGATGTGTGTTGTGTGACAGCTGGTGTCCACAGACACAAATACAATGATTAGTGATGTGTGTATGTTGTGTGACAGCTGGTGACCAGAGATATAGATAAAATGATTAGTGATGTGTGTGTTGTGTGACAGCTGTTGACCAGAGACATAAATACAATGATTGGTGATGTGTGTGTTGTGTGACGGCTGGTGACCACAGACACAAATACAATGATTGGTGATGTGTGTTGTGTGACGGCTGGTGTCCAGAGACATAAATACAATGATTGGTGATGTGTGTGTTGTGTGTGACAGCTGTTGACCACAGACATAAATACAATGATTGGTGATGTGTGTGTTGTGTGACAGCTGGTGTCCACAGACACAAATACAATGATTGGTGATGTGTGTTGTGTGACAGCTGGTGACCAGAGATATAAATACAATGATTGGTGATGTGTGTGTTGTGTGACAGCTAGTGTCCACAGACATAAATACAATGATTGGTGATGTGTGTGTTGTGTGACAGCTGGTGTCCAGAGACATAAATACAATGATTGGTGATGTGTGTGTTGTGTGACAGCTGGTGTCCACAGACATAAATACAATGATTGGTGATGTGTGTGTTGTGTGACAGCTGGTGTCCAGAGACATAAATACAATGATTGGTGATGTGTGTTGTGTGACGGCTGGTGTCCAGAGACATAAATACAATGATTGGTGATGTGTGTTGTGTGACGGCTGGTGTCCAGAGACATAAATACAATGATTGGTGATGTGTGTTGTGTGACGGCTGGTGTCCAGAGACATAAATACAATGATTTGTGATGTGTGTTGTGTGACAGCTGGTGACCAGAGATATAGATAAAATGATTTGTGATGTGTGTTGTGTGACAGCTGGTGACCAGAGATATAGATAAAATGATTGGTGATGTGTGTTGTGTGACAGCTGGTGACCAGAGATATAGATAAAATGATTGGTGATGTGTGTTGTGTGACGGCTGGTGACCAGAGATATAGATAAAATGATTGGTGATGTGTGTTGTGTGACAGCTGGTGACCAGAGATATAGATAAAATGATTGGTGATGTGTGTGTTGTGTGACAGCTGGTGACCTGAGATATAGATACAATGATTGGTGATGTGTGTGTTGTGTGACAGCTGGTGACCTGAGATATAAATACAATGATTGGTGATGTGTGTGTTGTGTGACAGCTGGTGTCCACAGACATAAATACAATGATTGGTGATGTGTGTGTTGTGTCACAGCTGGTGTCCACAGACATAAATACAATGATTGGTGATGTGTGTGTTGTGTGACAGCTGGTGTCCAGAGACATAAATACAATGATTGGTGATGTGTGTGTTGTGTGACAGCTGGTGACCAGAGATATAGATACAATGATTGGTGATGTGTGTGTTGTGTGACAGCTGGTGACCTGAGATATAGATACAATGATTGGTGATGTGTGTGTTGTGTGACAGCTGGTGACCAGAGATATAAATACAATGATTGTTGATATGTGTTGTGTGTGTAAGCTGGTGACCAGAGATATAGATAAAATGATTGGTGATGTGTGTTGTTGTTGTTGTTGATAGCTGGGGTCCCGGGACCTGTTCGTGCTGACCAAGATCACACTGACCGGATGTGGACTGTCCATCGTTGGCGCCTTGCTGTCACTGTTCCTGGTCTGTTATGTCCCGTAAGTATGTCTGTTTGTCTGTCTGTCTGTCTGTCTGATGTCTGTCTGATGTCTGTCTGTCTGTCTGTCTGTCTGTCTGTCTGTCTGATGTCTGTCTGTCTGTCTGTCTGTCTTTCTGTCTGTCTGTCTGTCTGTGTCTGTCTGTCTGTCTGTCTGTCTGATGTCTGTCTGTCTGATGTCTGTCTGTCTGTCTGATGTATGTCTGTCTGTCTGTCTGTCTGATGTATGTCTGTCTGTCTGTCTGTGTCTGTCTGTCTGTGTCTGTCTGTCTGTCTGTCTGATGTATGTCTGTCTGTCTGTCTGTGTCTGTCTGTCTGTGTCTGTCTGTCTGTCTGTCTGTCTGATGTCTGTCTGTCTGATGTCTGTCTGATGTCTGTCTGTCTTTCTTTCTTTCTGGCTGGCTGGCTGGCTGGCTGGCTGGCTGGCTGTTTGTATGTCTGTGTGATGTCTGCTTGCCTGTCTGCTTGTCTGTCTGTTTGTCTGTCTGTCTGTCTGTCTGTCTTTCTTTCTTTCTGGCTGGCTGGCTGGCTGGCTGGCTGGCTGTTTGTATGTCTGTGTGATGTCTGCTTGTCTGTCTGCTTGTCTGTCTGCTTGTCTGTCTGTCTGTCTGTCTGTCTTTCTTTCTTTCTGGCTGGCTGGCTGGCTGGCTGGCTGCTTGTATGTCTGTGTGATGTCTGCTTGTCTGTCTGCTTGTCTGTCTGTTTGTCTGTCTGTCTGTCTCTTTGCCTGTTTGTCTATCTGTCGGCCTCTCTATCTGTTTATTCGTGTGTCTGTCTGTCTTTCTTTCTATTCGTTTGATCGTCTGTGTGTCTGACTGCTTGTCCCTCTATCTGTCTGTAAGTTTGTCATTCTATCTGTCTGTAAGTTTGTCCCTCTATCTGTCTGTAAGTTTGTCATTCTATCTGTCTATCTGATTGCCTTTGCCTCTCTGTTTATCTGTCCCTATCTTCTGTGTGTCTGTCTGCTTGTATGTCTGTTTGTGTATCTGTCTGTCTGACTGGTAGTTTGTCTGTCTGATTGTCTGTTTGTCTCTCTGTGCTTTTTGTGTCTATCTATCAGTCTATCTGTTGGTCTGTCTATTGATCTATCAGTCTATCTGTTGGTCTGTCTATTGATCTATCAGTCTGTCTGTTGGTCTGTCTATTGATCTATCAGTCTGTCTGTTGGTCTGTCTATTGATCTATCAGTCTGTCTGTTGGTCTGTCTATTGATCTATCAGTCTGTCTGTCACTTTTTTTATGTCTGTTTGTCTGTATGTCTCTTTGCCTGTCTCTGTCTAATTCTGTTTGTGTGAAACAAAGGCAAAGTGTCAGTTCGTGTGAGCTATGTCGCACAAGTTCACACTGACGCCATCTCCAACCTGCCCCCTGTGGTCAACAGGACCAGACAGCTGAACATATATTGCAGCCATGTCACCTCTATCAAGTGGACCAGACAGGTGAACACACATTATAGCCATGTCACCTCTATCAAGTGGACCAGACAAGTGAACACATATTACAGCCATGTC